>JAFIRS010005821.1:0-48710 GCA_018342105.1 Gonioctena quinquepunctata | reverse complement strand
CCATCCCCACCTCTCTCATGAAACCGCCATTTTGTGGTGGTGGTGCGGGGCCATGTGGCGGGAGTAACCGGAGTGACATAGCCTTACTACTGATCGGAAATGTTCCATAACGTCATTGCTAGCGGCCGGTTTTCTCCTCGCATCTTCGGATGGCCGTTATCGAAAAATCTGGAAGATGACGTCACTCCCAACGGTCGTCTTTCGAATTTTTAAATGGTGGTTATAGAACATGTGGAGCATGATGTCATCGGCAACCAGCACAGGGCCGTACACGCTCATATCCGTTACACTGCCCCCCCTCTAATTTTGATCATTCTGATCAAAAATCATTGGTACACCATGATAGGGCTTCAGTCATTCGAGGTGAACAAGCTTCATCTCAGTTCTGGGGCTGCGCTGGATTCTGTGAACCACGTCGTCGATCCTCTTCTTTACCTCGTTCGGTCTTTCCCAAAATGGTGTTGGTTTGGGGGATACACTTTTCTTCCGTCATGGGTTGTACAGTCAAATTTGATGATCTTTTTTGAATCCTCCTGAATTAGCTTTCGAATCATAACAAGCTTTCATCCTATCACTAGCCAGTATCAACCTCTCCTGAGCTGTTTCGTGGATTGTCAGCAAGCTTCCTCAGTTTATCTGCGTAGTAGTGTACTCCTACCGCTTGGGTGCCTGGTGATCCAAACACCAAGTCAGGGAGAATCGAAGTTCCCCTCCGAAAACAATGCTAGCCGGGGTGAGCTTGGTTGAAGCGTGGACGGCTGCTCTGTAAGCCATCAGAAATAGTGGAAGATGTCTGTCCCAGTCCTTCTGATGTCTTATCACCTTGGAAATATGCTCTTCCATAGTTTGATTGAATTTTTCAACCATACCATCTGACTGGGGGTGAAGCGTTATGGTTCTGGTTCTGGTTCCTCGCAAACTCTTTCGAATAACTTTGACTCGAAATTTCATCCTTGGTCAGAATGAAGCTCCATTGGTACTGATATGTTTTTCACCAATGACCTGGCTACTACGGATGCTTCTTGGTCTGGAATAGAATAGGCTTCCACCCATTTACTGAAATAGTCCATGGCAACAAGGATGTTGTTGTCGTCCCTCACAGAAAAGGGTCCAGCTACATCAATGGCAATCTGTTTGAATGGTGCTCCACGTTGTATTCCCTCATCTCACCCATGGATCTTGTTTTTGGAACTTTAATGGAGCGCACTCTGTACATCTCCTGCACCAGCTTCTTGAATCGTCTTGACATGGAACACAGTAAAACCTCTGCCTGATCTTGTCCAGGGTTTGATTGACTCCCAGATGTATCTCTGCTTTGTCTCCGTGAATTTCCCTCAATACTTCAGATATCCTCTTTCTGGGCCAAACCAGTTAGGAAATTGACGACTTTCCATCAGCAGATTATCATACCCGTTTGAGTAATCCATTTTCCACAACCAGGGAATCCGATTGTACCACATTGCCTTGAAAATGATATATCTGTCCAAAAGCCAGCAACTCCTTTACGAGACCTTGTTCCATGATTTCGTTGAGATGTTCCAGGATGCGATCCTCTGGACAAGATATCTGTACTTCTATTTGCTCTTCCAAGGTGACAATCGGTATGAGCATGATACTATTTAGCCTTTTGCCTGATGGACATATTATCAGTAATTCATCCAACACTTCCGACCTAAATGACCTCAGGAGCTTCGCTTTCACTAGCCTGCGTGCTTGTAGATGTACTGTCCAATTCTGTTCCTAAGCATCTGCTCGAAGACTCGACTAGATGATCCAGTCCTCCTTGGTGAGTAGGAACTTTGACGTGTTCTCCAAGGTGATGATGAACGTGGCGGCCATCACAGCTGCAATCTTCGTGAGAATGTCGCTCCTACTACATTTGAAACAGCTTTCTCTCGTCTCTTCTGGCGATTCTGGCCCCTTGGATGAGTAAAAACGTGGTGGTGTCCTGCAGGATGATGATAAACGTGGTGGTAACCTCACCCTGACATCTCTATGGAAATGTTCACTCCCACCACACCTCAAGCAGTTTCCTCTTGATTGTCCCGGCAATCTCGTCTTCGTAAAGGAGTAGAAACGTGATGGGTCCAAGGTGATGACAACCGTGGTGATAATCTCACCCTGAAATCTAGAAACCAGAGTGTTTCTATAAATAATGAATTGTCTGATTTCTAACCAGTGAAGCATGGAGTACATCGGAGAATAATTTCAGGTCTATAAGTATTTTTTCATATAAAATATAAAGCCGGAGAAACGACGTGAAACACTACCCCAGAAGAAAAACCAAGCCAGGAGATCGAAAAGAAATTGAGTGCCATCCACTCCGATAGTCAAGCGGTCATTGAAGCTTTCAGTGTACACTGTGTCAATTCAGATTAGTGTGGAACTGCTTTATAGCATTGAACAAACTGGCCTTGGTGCCAAGACATGGACGCCATCAAGGCCTCAGGCAGGCATCCGCATCCGCCCGAGAAAATTCATATATGAACATGACGAATTTATATGGAAATAAATGGCCAACCTAAAATATGAAATATCATTTTAACGAATAGTCCAATTTCAAGACGTGGAAAATACAGACGGAAAATAGCTAGCGGATGTGTTTAGAAAAAAAAAAGTACATTAAGAAATGAACATTTCGAAAGATGGCTTCCGAACTAATAAAAAGTGTTCTTTGTGTAGTCAAAACTCGTCAACACTTACGGAAAGTGCATACGTGGGAAAGTAATTTTTTCAGAAAATATATACATTAAATACCAAAATTATAGCTACTAAAAGTCAAAAACACGTAAACGACTCCGCTAGGAATTCGAAAAAAAAGCATTCTAATGTATAAAAAGTGTCATTAAAATACCCGGCGGTCACAGGATGCACTCTGAAATTATCTACAGCAGAATGAAACTAAATTCCATGTAGTTTGACCCTAATCAACATGTCATTAGTACGAAACAGATTGGGGTTTTTAATCTTCCCCAGAGTCTATCAGTATAAGTTGAAAGACATAGAATCTTTCATCACACCCGCTGATGGGCATGCAGTAATGACATAAAAAACTATCATCCTACCCTTCGTGGGAGAGATAATTGAAATTTACGAGGTAGGCGGCATCAACTCGAAAAATATAAAAGACCAGAAATGTATTCAACCCTCTCTCAGTCAAGCGCCCAAGCTCAAACACTTAACTCGAACGTCGAACGTTCGGTATGTAGTTGGATAAAAAGTCAGTTTTGAATAGCCAATATAAAATATAGAATCAGTTTCTGTTAATAATCACTACAAATAATCACTTAATTCATTTATTTATTCATTTATTTATTTATTTATTTATTTATTTATTTATTTATTTATTTATTTATTTATTTATTTATTTATTTATTTATTTATTTATTTATTTATTTCATTTATTTTTTATTTACTTTATTTATTTATTTATTTATTTACTATTTATTATTTATTTATTTATTTATTTATTTATTTATTTATTTATTTATTTATTTATTTATTTATTTATTTATTTATTTATTTATTTATTTCATTTCATTTATTCATTTTTCATTTATTTATTTATTTATTTATTTATTTATTTATTTATTTATTTATTTATTTATTTATTTATTTATTTATTTATTTTTTATTTATTATTTATTTATTTATTTATTTATTTATTTATTTATTTATTTATTTATTTATTTATTTATTTATTTATTTATTTATTTATTTATTTATTTATTTATTTATTTATTTATTTATTTATTTATTTATTTATTTATTTATTTATTTATTTATTTATTTATTTATTTATTTATTTATTTATTTATTTATTTATTTATTTATTTATTTATTTATTTATTTATTTATTTATTTATTTATTTATTTATTTATTTATTTATTTATTTATTTATTTATTTATTTATTTATTTATTTATTTATTTATTTATTTATTTATTTATTTATTTATTTATTTATTTATTTATTTATTTATTTATTTATTTATTTATTTATTTATTTATTTATTTATTTATTTATTTATTTATTTTTTTATTTTTTTTATATCCTAACATACCACGAAGATATCATTACAAGGATAAAAAAAGTAACATCAATGTATAAGTAGAATGTATGAATCCTACTGTGTGTACTAACATTAACATATACCCATATATATATATTGGGCTTGAATTACACAGAGATTTGTATGAGGTGATGCAGTATTGATTTGCGAAATGTATTTTACGAAACTGACCAATCTAGTTTCATCAAGGAATTGTTAATGATAACTAAAGAAAATATTGAAGAAATTAATATTCACAATTCAGAATCCGATTGAAATTGTGTGTGGGAACCATCAACTGTAAAATGCCAAGATGTTTTTTCTTGTTGTTTGTGTTATTTTGGCATATGGAATCTTTTCCAACTATCATTAAACTGAATGGCATTTTTGAATGAATGTGATTTTTTATGGAGGAACAACGTTTCTGGACATTTTTAATCTATGTGATCTCTATCCAAAGTAAAAATGTTTCATGTTAAATTTTAAATGTCCTCAATTGAGTATGGCAATTCGTTATAAAAAAAAAATACACATCATAACTTCACAATCAATCTACACTTCATAATTCAAATTTACAAAAACAACTCACAGCAATGTGTAGGCGCGTGTTAATGTGAATAGGAGTTTGTGATCATATACCGCTTGTAGAAGCCCGCTACATGAAAATTAAAATATGCTTATGTTTGTCAGTGTTTGGTTATATACACTTATACAGTGCTCGTCTGAAGTCCTTTTTCCCCCTACTAGTTTTTGAACCACCTGGTATATCGCAACGAAATTTGGAGGGCTTAATCACAGATAAAAGTTCGAAAATGGCGGCTGAGCGCCATCTTCAATTATTTTTTAAATAGAACATCTCGTATATTATTCCATTTTTGAAATCTGCTCTCAATTCTCAACAGTTTTCTATAATACACTTTACTCCTAAATTCAATTGTTTTCGGAATATTAACTTTTCTCTATTTAGGACTCTTCGGACAATTTTTGAACTCACTCCAGACGTCGACTGAGTCGGATTGATTACCATTTCAGCAACAATTTCTACCTTCTTTTCTTCTGGAAGAGGCGGTCTTCCTGATCTTGGAGCATCTTCCAGCGTACCAGTTGCTTGTTATATTAAAAAATTTGCGCAAATATGACCCCGAAATGGGATTCTCGGGAAATCTATAATTAATAGATGATAATTTCTTCCATCTTCTCCAAATATCAACTGCTCCAAATTTATCGTCTAAACTACGAGCCATGATCACGCTATTCATGAAAGGATATAGGCGCTCAACGAGCTATACGACAGTTAGCAGTCCAGTTTGACAGTAAACAAGATGTTACCGCGACAACGATTTTTTTCAATGCAAACTTGATTGAAAGCACCATTAGCGTTTTTAGTTGGGTTTGAAATAAGCAAAATGTCACTTGTCAAACATTAGTATTTCGAAAACAATTGAGTTCAGGAATGAAGTGTATGAGAGAAAACTGTTGAGGATTATGAGCATATTTCTAAAATGGTATAATATACGGGGTGTTCTATTTAAAAAAAATATTGAAGAAGTCGCTCAGCCGCTATTTCGGAACTTTCAGCTGTGATTTTTCCATGAAAAAGTAGGTTTTCATCTCCTATTTGAGCCCTTCAGATTTTGTTGCAATATACCAGGTGGTTCAGAAATTATTGGGGGGGGGGAACGGACTTTAGACGAGCACTGTATATACCATATGCATGTGTTTATTTAGCTGTATGTTATTATTCCAATCAGACTAATGTTTGCACTCAGTAATTCATTGAGACGATTATATTCAAATGTTTCTTCAAGAAAGTGTTTTGTTTCTATTTGGAGATGATATTAACAATATTTTCGAGTACTCATTATATGTTGTTTTGGTATCAATGAGGCTCAATCTCCTCTTCACCAATATATGATCCGATGATGTGCGTAATATCTTTTTTTCGTGATGTTTATTTCAAAAATATTCCCAAAATTTATATTTTCAGCAAGCGATTCCATCAAATTCAGTTATACAATGGCTTTCACAACAACAATTTTGTCATGGGGTGTTATTTTGTATGGAGATGCTTACAGAGAAGCAGGTGAGTTTTTGCATTTATTGAAATAAATATAAACATTTTTTATAATTGAGAATTCATTCGAATTGAGTACACCCAATTATGATGAAGTCTTTCATTTCTCTTATTCGCACGAGAGGAAAATTGGAATTTTAAGTTGACCTTCGAATGAGTGATACAATAAATAATACAAGACGAAAGAGCAAGTATTATATCAAGTTGAAACTTCACCCCATATCTACTAAAACTTCTCTCACGAATCTCATGAGCACAATTATATCTACAGTTGAGGAATGACAAATGTATGCTCCAACGGGATGCCAGATACATTCCAAATTCTGGAATCTATTACCTATAGACAAATATTTTATATCAAACATATGCTTTCTAGAACGAAAATCCATGAACAATGTAATCATTGCCTCCCTTATCCCGCATATGATATTTTTCGATAACCTCATCGGACCCAACTTACCCCAAAGATGTATGGCTACCAAGGTGCTCTCACTAACATACCTGGATAACTTTTCATGTAGCCAAGACTCGAAAAAATTTCGTGAAATGTTTTTTTATAGTGAAGGAAAATATTCATTGACCCCTGTCGCCCGTCGGTAGTGTGGGAATCCCTGAGTTCTTGAGTCCTCGCTCCTGCGCCTCAAAAAATCGGAAAATACACCCCGTAGGCTCGCCTGGCCGTGACTTCCGAGGACCCTTTGGTCCCATTGTATCTCACCTATTGTTTTCTCCCACAGTACTCACTCCAGTTATTTTGTATCTTAAATTAGTTTGAACAAGTCTTCGAATGAGTGTGCTGTATAATTTTGGTTTACCAATTGGTTGCCCTAAAATTGACTGTCTTCGGTAATTTAGAGCTCTGCAGTTGCACAGTATGTGTGACACTGTTTCTGGTTCCTTGAATTTTAATTTTCCCTTAAAATCAACAGGTCTGCTCCGTTTTTCTGGCACCACCGATATATTATTTGCCGTGGCTATTTCCTGGAATATTGTGCCTGTAGTATTTGGGTTTTTTCCGGGTCCAGTCTTCTACAGACGCTCATATTCCACGCTTCGGTACCCCAAGGGACTGTTCTTGGTCTGGTTTGTTTTTCGATTCTCTTTCGGTGGGTTCGTCGGCTTTTTTGTTATCTGCAAATCCCCGATATCCTGGCACCCAAATCTGCATGACTTCATTCCGTTCTGTCAGTGTAATCAGTTCCTCTTCACAAGTCCATACCGGTTGAGACATCGCTTTCTGGCCACTCAAAGCCTTCTGTGCCACCTGGCTCTCTTGAAAGAACGTGGATCTGCCCCTCTTCCGTTGCACTCCCATATTCTTCTTCACACATTGAAGTATTGCATAAACCTCTGTCTGAAATACAGAGGTGTGGTTAGACAGTGAAAAGCCGAAAGTAGTCCTTGTGTTATGAGAAAAAACCCATACTTCCGCTTCATTTCCAGTATCAGATACTTCAGTGTACCAGACCTCTCCCTGTGTTGAGGTCTGCGTTATTCCATTTAGTTCTGTCTTGTTAAGATACCCTGAATAATTTGTCAAAGGAGAACCGTGTCGCAATGTGATCTCGAGTCTAGCTCGTCTTTGGTCACAATGCTCACGATATTTATGTGTCCTGTTTCAACAGTTATCCAGTATGTTTTCAGTCCGGAGCCAGCTTGTTTTGCCTCTCCTTGTACCACCACCTGTAGAAAGGCGATCACAGCAGTGTCTCTACGACTGAAGTGGGTGTTCATCTATTCGTCCCTGTGATACCAGGAAAGTCTTTGCCCTGCCTAGTATTGTGATGAAACGTTTGACTGTGTGGTGGTATCGATATAATCGAGAAAAGGAATTTGTATTTCGTGCATGATAAATTATTTTATGAACGAAATACAAATTTCTTTCCTCGATTGCTTTTGTTATATGTTTTTTGTTGTGTCTTTGTCCACCACAACAAAAATGCATACGTTATGGCCGGCTCCACCACCATGTATGGTCTAAGCTCCCATTTTCCCAGAAGGACATTTGACCAAAATTTCCGCTTTTTTGGTCACTATCATCAGATATTAGTTCCAAGTCATTTCCAAATCCAGTATCACTCCGAAATATTTGATCTCTCCCATGGTCTGTGGAGTTTTTCCCTGAAGTTTTATGTGCTCCAGATTTTCTTGTTTTTGTTTTCGAATGAATGTTACCATGTTGGCTCTCTGAGGATATGCTATGACTTCATAAGCCACTACAGTCTCCTACACAGTTGTGTGACCATTTCTCTTTGCCTAATAGACCAGATGATGAAGTCTATAGAAGTATTATTAAAAGCCCCTTCTATGGCTAAGAAGGCCGATAGTAGTACTCCTTCATTTTCCAGCGTATTCTCCACTCTCTCTACCTATTTGTGGGATACTGTATCTGTAGAACAGCTGGTCCTGTCCGCCAATGCACCAGCTCCTCTAGAATCTTCAGTTCAGTCCATTTCAGGATATGAGACTAATTGGTTGGTTTCAGGGACTTTGTCGTTTCCGCTGCAGGTTTTTTCCGGGTTTTGCCCTAATATTTCTCCCTGGCTTTGGTATATACCCAAGAGCTGAACTGGTGTTATTGTTGTCATCCCGCCTCTAATATTTTTTGGCGATGTTGAACTTCGCAAGTTCTGAGTTTTACCAGAGCATGTTCCTGATTGAGTTCTTCGTGATAAGGAAATAGTTGTTGAGGGATATGACCGTGGATGGAATTGCTCCAAGGCCAGCTCTAGGTACCTGTTTGTACTTATAGGTCAGAAAGTTACATGCTAGGTCTGCCTTGTATGCTTTCTATTCCGTTTCCTGTGGATTCCGATGGGTTTCCATGGTGATATTTGACTCAATTCCAGAGTTAATGTGTCTGTGACCGATGCAACTCTCCTCTTCGGACTCATTCCGTTCTGTAACAAAACAGCCTACGCGGAATCTATTGTTACGTCAAATACCTCCCTTCTGTTTTTTGTAACGAAGGTTAGTTCGTTGGCCACATTCAGTATATTTTTTTTGTCGATTAACACCTGTAGTTTTTCTGCATGCAGTACTTTCCCACTCTTTCACAACTGACTTTCTTGACAATCACTTACACAGCATTATAAGTTCACAAAACTATATGATGAAATGAACATCCCCATTTCAACGTGATCCATTTGGTATGAAATTGCTCTAGCCTTAATTTTTATCACATCAGTTCAGTCCATCATATTGCTCCACTTTATGTTTTGTCTGATTCCATTTTCCAAATTCTCATTTTCTCATATTCTACTTTAACTACGAGGAAACACTGTACACTTTTTTTTTATTTTTTATTATCATCAGTCATATTTCTTATGAAAACTCACGTATTTCTTTGATTCCTTGTTTGGATCAATTTGATCTCTCCCTCTCTCTCTTGATATGTATTTCTCTTCTGTAAATAATAACAATTTTCAGAATAATTTGTATATTTTCGAGTTCAGAATATCCAGAAGCAGTACCATTGCGAAACAAATTAACTCATTGTCTCTTCTCACCACAAAACAAAAGTGACATTGAACTTTTGCAGGACCATTATTATGAATGAAAAAATGTCAGTGTTGAAGGGAAACAAAAACAAATCCATCAAAATTCAAGATATTTTCCACCCTCCTCTGACTGAAACAGTCATGATTATCTGTTATGTAGCTCTTTTTATCATTGAGAGTCAATATAACTTGCATAGTTCGAGGGTCGGTATATACTTCTGTTTTGAGATCTTCGACGACGAAATTTCAACAGAAAACGAATTATAGTCCATATAGAGAAACAATTCACTGCCAGTTCCAAGCAAGATTATTCCTGAGCCAATCCAGCATTCGAGTGAAATAATAATTCCTACATTTTTCAGGTCAATACCTGGAAGTATTGGATGCAATAAAATGGTCCACAGATTATTTCATCAAATGCCACGTCTCGCCGGACGAATTTTATGGCCAAATTGGAAACTTCACAGTCGACCACTCTTTCTGGGGAAGACCGGAAGATATGAATTTGCCAAGGCCTGCTTTCAAGATTGATGAAGAACATCCAGGTGGGGTACCTCTTTCAGAAAGTGCAAATGCGCAGTATAATAACGTTTTCAGTGAAAAAGCTTCCATAATAGGCCGGATCAGAGACTTTTTACTAAAGTCCAGTTGTTGTAGAAACTATGGAAAAACATAAATTACAAAATTATTTTGGTTTGTTGTCCCCGCATGAGTAACTCCTTGGCACTTAAGGAGCATAGCTTTTGACTTTGAAGTTTACAATATAACTCATTCATTCAACAAAGAAAAAATCAGCCAGCAAAGATGGGGTGAGATGTTTTTTGAAGAGGAATCCACAACTGAGTCTCCGTTAGCCATAAGGTACAAGTATTAACCGTATATCTTGGAAATATTGGAACAGTATTAGGCAAGCATCAATTTACAGCAGAAAGTATCTCCAATGTCGACGAGTTCAGTATAACAACTGTTCAGGAAAGGACAGAAACAAGTAGGAATTGCTATTTCAGCCGAACGGGAACAGACCACCACGATCTTATGTGCTGTTAGTGCACCAATGATAATTTTCCACAACTAGAGAAGGACGGCCCAATTGAATCCATTCATTGGTATTCTGCAAATGGGTGGTCAAATGATGTATTATTTCTAAGATGGATGAAACATTTCTGTCATGTGTAAATCCACTGCGACTGAGCCTACTTTACTTATCTTAGATAATCACGAAAGCCATATTATGTTAGGAATTTTTGAGTTCTGCAAAAGTAACCATATCGTATTTCTTACAATACCCCCTTATATGTCAAACCACCTTCGGCCTCTTGATGCTTCGTTCTTTGAGGAAGCTCTCTATGCTGTTTATGATTCTCATATGATTCCGACTGCATAAGAGTAAATCACAATTTACGATCAGGCTCGTTTATTTAATCAAGCATACATAAAAGTTGCCACAATGGATAAAGGCATTTCAGGATTTCGAGCTGCCGGGATATTTCCTTTCAACCCCAATGAGTTCACAGCAGAAGACTTCGCACCAGCTGAGCAATTTCGAGAACATATTCTGTATATTCATTCGGATGAGGGAAAGATGAACACCAATCTACCTGCTCCCCAGATACCCATACCCGAAGCTATTGCAGAAAAGGCACCATCGATATTCTTAACTGTTCTTGAGCCGACACCGTCAACATCTACAGCAGAAAAATCATCAAAAAGATACTCAATAAATTCCTCAGTTTCCATAACATAATAAAAAAAAACATTTAGGTTTCCAAACCACCAACGATGCAATTTTTCTATTACTGTATGAGCTATATTCCGACATTATTACCGGTAACATAGCAGCAGCTGTTTTCTGTGATCTAAAGAAAGCTTTCGACTGCGTCGACCATAAAATTCTTTCACGTAAACTTCATCGATATGGATGCAGAGGGGCTGCCCTGCAATGGTTTGAGCGTTCAAGTCGTGAAAGGCAGTCAAGTCGTAGAAGGCAAAAAATATTAAAATATTTCAATATCGAATCAGGGGGTGCCACAAGGATCGGTTTTAGGACCAATTCTTTTTCTTGTGTATATAAGCGATCTATTGTTTCTAAACACATCCAGAAAATTCACGCTATTCGCAGACGATACCACAATTTCATGGCACAGTGAAACATTGAGTGATCTAAATGATAAGACACTCAGAGATATAAATGTTATCAAATAATGGTTAGACTCAAACCTCCTCTCATTCAATATAAGTTGAACGAATATAGTAGCTTTCAAATGTAATTTCGAAGATATGCCTCCAGACAACGAAACAGTTGAAAATATTGACTGTACTGAGTTTCAAGGACTCTTCATTGACAGTTAATTGAAATATGATACACATGTTAAACAAATGAAAAATCATATTTTCTCAGGATGTTATGATGTGAGAGTTGGTACAGTCACTGTCAGGACTGCGTATTATGCTTCAATTGAATCTCACCTGAGATATGATATACCTTTCTGGGGGGTATGTTAATCCAATCTGCTGGATTCTGTACTCAAACTGCAAAGGCAAGCCATCATAAATGTTCATGAACAAAGTCCACGTGACTCATGCAGACAACCGTTCATAGAGAATAGGATACTCACGGTCGTGGCTCTCTTTATTTCGGAAACAGTGTTTTTTATAAGAAAACTTATTTCTAAATTTGAAATCACCTCTACCCTCTACAACATTCGCCTGAGCACCAGAAACGATTAGAAATTACCAAAACCCTCTTCAACTCTGATGAAGGACTCCCTGGTATATAATGGTGTTGAGATGTACAATCATTCACCAAACCATATCAGAGAAAAGCACCTCAATATTGAAAGTTTCGAAAGAAATGTAACAAACTTCTTAGTTGTAGACCCTATTATAGTTTGCAAGAATTTTACAATGACAACTTCTGACTTCAAATGTAAGCCATCCGACCAATTTGCAAATGCAAATATTTGTAAAAATGTATTGTTTGTTCTTTATGTAATGACATACTTTCAATTTGATTTTATGCTGAAGAGATTGAGAATTCCATTTATAAATATATTGGTTTTATTTTAACCATTCATACTCTGATACAAAAATAAAGAACTGAGTTGTGATTTGTTAGACAATTGACAAAATGTGCATATTATATTCATATTAATACTATTCGTACGTATATTTATCTAGTCTTATTTTACATATTTTATTGTGTGAACATCTGTGGTATTTAAATTCTGTATATTCATTATTTTTACTTTGTCAACAAGAACTCGATTCTTTGGACAATAAAGTATATTTGATTTGATTTGAATTTCCGAAACTTCACCATCTTGTTCGTTTGCCAAAGTAACTGATGTTACTCCTATTCCCAAGAAAACATTTGAAAGATTTACGAATAGAAAGACAGCAAAGAAGCAACAATCAGAAATTTGGACATTCACACCGATGAAAGACACATTTGTTCTAAAACGAGCATAACGAGATGAAGAAAATGATAAACAAAGAATAACAAATAAGCGAAAGCTGAATACACGTAGAGAAGGAAAACATAAAAACGAAAAGGGCTGAGAAGGAAGAGAAAATGTCGGAGAAGGACTCTGATTCATCAGTAGAATTGTCCCTGTCTGATGATAGCAATTCAGATACCAGTGAATTCGCCATTGCGCAGAGGACTCATTTGACATACGAAATATGGTTGGGAGTCAGCCAATGATTATGCGATAAATGCAAAATAAAACATTCCGAAAAGGGGAGGAGCAAAACGTTTTTCATTTAAATAATCCTAAAAAATAAGCATACCTCAAGGGTTTTTAGAAGTCTTTTTTTTTGAAGAATTTGTATTTTAATATATTCAGTTCATTATATTCAGTTCATTATATCATAGTTACTACCAGCATTTTCTTGTACTAACTTTCACTCAGCCTCATATACAAGAGCAGTATTGCTCCAATGGTTGCACAATATTGCCCCACGAGTGGGGGTAAAACAGTGGAATGCACTTTTACATAATTTTTTTTTCAAGAGTTCCAGTATTTTATTTCAATAAGCCATATACCATCATATACTGAATATGTGTGAGAAATATTTCCCAAGTTACCAACCATTTATAATAAATGTGCGCAGTATTACCCCGCTCTCCCCTATGTTTGTTTAGTTCTGTTATGAAATCAATATGAACACACCATCTGGTTGAATGAAACAGCAGTCACCATTATCTCCGAATAATGGCGACTGAATTCTGCCCTTACATATTGTCATACTAATCAATAATCTACTCAACAGGTTATCTATTATTCCTGGCAATAGCTTTTTTATTATCATATAATGGCTACCTTTATATTTCAATCCAAGATGAATTAAATGAGTTGGAGTGAAAAAAATTATTTTTACTCTTCTATACTTTCAAGAGACATTTGCATTTGTTTCAAACAAATAATTTTGTTTTTCTACCCTCGTATTATAATACGCGAATTAAATATCTGTACCGATTTATTAATATTGTCCATTTCAACACAGATTTTCATTTAGAAATAGATTTTGGCCAATAAAAACACGTAATTATGAAACGAATTTTCGGCCTATAGAAACACGTACTTGGATCAGGTGGTATGATTTACATACATATAATTAAGTGGTATGATTCACATACAAAGACAAAATTGTGTATGCAACGATCATGTTATGGCTATTAAAACAGGGTTTACGACACTTGCCTTCGAATCGTGTCGTAACTTACCTAGTGCTCATGTATTGATAGCTATCATTACATGATCGTTGCATAATATACTAATATTGCATCTTTATTTTTATAAGAGTATACCATTCAATCTTAATTCCATCTTTTTATAGGTTCTGATCTCGCTGGTGAAGCTTCCGCAGTATTTTCCTCAGCAAGTATAGTATTCAGAAACATCAACGAAAGTTATTCCAGAGAATTACTGAGACACGCAGAAGAGTTGTATAGGTTCGCAAAAGAGTACAGAGGCTTACAACGAGATGTCATACCGGGAGCAAAATCAATTTACGAGTAAGAGAAAAAAAAATACTTCTTTAACATACATATATGTTCTATGACTCGAACAGAGAACACCCAGCTACATATGAAAGGCCCAAAAAATCGGGACACTTTTGATTTCAAGTGGCAAATTTTCGTAGCACTCATCTAATGCTTGCTTTCTCAAATGTTGTTTCGGAGCGGTAAATCGATATAGGATCGTCGCGAATTATATAGTACGACATGCAGTGGACCAGAAGAAATGGATATTAATAATGGGAAATTTTAAGTTATATTTATTCACATCAAATATTAATAATAAGGATAGCCTTTGTGAAGCCAAAACAAATGAACATAGATTTTCAAAATCGGGCGGTGAAAGCGATAGTGATAGTGAAGAAATGCAACACGTTTTTTAGCAACGTGATTTTGAATTGTGACATTTCTTTTCACGTGTTCAGCAATCTGTCAAAACGAAAGCAATATGGCGATTGAGGGCACACATTGTGATTCTTTATAAGTGACCATAGTGGTTGGTATGAATGTTTCTTTTGTGATTGTTTATGTGAATTTGAGTATTTTTTTTTCAATTCTAGATTATAATTTGTGCTTCAACTGAAGGAAAATGCCAGTTACTTGCATTGTAGTTGACTGTGAAAGAGGGATAGAGTCGGGTATTACAGTTTAAAATAACAATTTTTTGACTAGTAAAAATAACTTTTCGAGAAAGAAAAGAGCTTCATGGTTAGCTGCCATCAAGCGAGATGATCTTACGGATTCGAAAATCAAGAATCAGAGTGTGTGCACATTCATAGAAATATCCATTATCCTTTCATGGATATAACTTCAGACTTTTGTGATTTGTTCTTACGATTTTCACTTTTTGCATATCTGTGAAATGTACTTGGTAGTCTCATTTCAAATGAAGTTGGTATACATACAGATAATTGATATATTTTCCACTTCCAGAGGAAATGGAATGAAAAATGAACGTTCATATAGCTACCTTCTCAAAAACCACTCAGACGTTCCTAATGATTTATTGGAATACACATTTTCTCTAGGAATCTGGTGACTCAACAAATGAAAAAATATTTTGAAATATGTATTTTTCAATCTGAACCTTCCCTTCATAGATATTTCAGGCAATTGTGGAAAGACTCGTTGAAGTCTTGTGAAGGGTACTGAGATATTGAAATAAATAAATTCTGTATGAATTTATTGAGTCAAAATTCACCAGGGATTGTGAGTATCGTGATATTTATTGAAATTATACTATATGAAAATATTGATATGGAATTTTTTCACAGTTTTCTGATGATTGGTATTGAATTAAAAGTAATTGACTGAATCAGTAAAAAAACGATGGAACAGACATTTATTAGTTGACAAAAACAACTAAAAATGCATAATGAGAAATGGAGTTGTCATGAAATCAATTCTAATATTAAATAAAAATAGTATCATCATCAAACACAAACAGTAGATATAGATATGATGCGTTTCAATAGCCTTTTCGAGATTGAGTTGAAAAAATATTGGATCTTTCGAAAATTCATTTATTTTATTTTGCAAACATAAAACAGAAAATTTAAATGGGGAAAATATAACCTATTTTATTGATAATCACATAATTGTATTGATAAAATAATTCATACACTTGTTCAAGAATTTATGTTATTCATAATGCATTTTGGTATCCCTAATATAAATAATTGTATTATTTCTTGAAATGAATGAAGTTGTTATTATTATTATCATCATTTATATATAAATATATATATATATATATATATATATATATTCTTTCCGTGTTAAGACATTATTTTATTTTTTACCAAAGAATTAAGCAAGAGACCTCCAGTCGTACTATACATTTTTTGACTGGATGGCATTGGCAAATTCCAAATCTGTGCGTGATATTGCCTTCCTTTTGGTGTTTGCATACTCTGCTGCAAATAATATGGCACAAATGTAACTGCATACTTCACTGTTTCCAGTGAGCTGTACAAATGCTCCTATCCTTTGCAATTATGAAGGTTTTTCATTTGCCTTTTGTGAATGGTTGACCTGAAGAGGAAGTTATGTTGATCAGAACTATAATGAAAGTTGAGAAGTAATATTCTAAAGTATCAAATTAATGGCTCTCATAATAAGCAAAGTTAGCAATAGATCAGATGAGAAGTCATAGAATGCCTCTTATGAATTATTAATTTATAATAGTCCTGTTTGAAATGAAAAATTCACTTCGGTGAATTAAGATTCAAATTTGCTGTACAGGTATCCACCATCTTCAAAGAGCCTGCTGCTCAGGAGAAGACTTATCTGTCCAATTAAAATATACGAATGATTCTGAATTTTCCGTTTATCATCTTCACAACGGAGCCAGATTCGAAATATTTATTGATTTCTATACTTATAGGCATTCATTTGCATTTGTGAATGGAAGCTATGGGTGAACACCAAATACGAAATAATATCCATATTCCTTACAGGAGGAGCACCATCAATTGAACAATTCAGTTCAGGATTATTCATCGTAAATGGATCTAGATCACTGATCAATCTCAATTTCATTCTATACCTGCAACAAATACAGTTATGAACATATAAACAGAATATGTGGATGTATTTTCAAGCATACCGTTCATCAACGTCTCCGCTTTTCAACAATAGTTTGTTCAGGTAAACACTATCCATCTACATATTAATAATTAACAACACGAAATCTCCGTAAATAACTCTAGCCATCGACTCCAACGCAATTTGTGATTTGTGTGCCAACCAGCGCCATAATTCAAAAGTTGCGCATGCGCGGTAGTTTTCAAGCGCCCGCATGAAAAAGGACATACTGATTTTTGTGACTTTACTTTGTTAACATGGCGTCTTATGGAGTGTTATCCATATTGGTGGTTGATAAATATAAGAATACTTTACAATACTTCGACAACTGTTGAGGAAAGTCTCAGGGTGTTTATCAATATAGACACACTCAATTCAAACTAATTCCTTTACTCTTCTTATTTGAAATGATTCCTTGACTCCTCATGCACATCAAGAACATAGTGTTTTCTAATGGCTTGGTGAACGAATCTGCGACCATATACTGGGTGGACACAGAATGTACTGTCACGAGTCCATCTTCGATTTCCTCCTTCAGAAAATGGTGAGGTATATGTATCTATACGTTTCGTACGAGCCTTATAACTTCCATCCAATTTTCGAGCTCCCTGGTTGTCATGAAGAAGGGTTGGTCTTGAATCCGAACTCAGTTCTCGACTTAAACCACAAAGCCATAATGCCTTTTGAATTGCAGATGACATAGCCGTGTATTCAGCTTTCGTGGTGCTAAGGGCAATTGTTGACTTCTTCTTGTTTTTCCATGGAATAGGGAAACCATTCTTGGAGAAAATATATCCTGTTACTGAGCGTTCTATCATCTGAATCAATTGCCCAATCAGCATCACAGTTTACTACTAAGTCTGAGTCACCAACTTTCTTTTCATTGAATTCCAGGTGGTGATGGACGATACCTTTCAGGTAGTGTAATATACGCTTGACGACTGCCCAATATACTGGTCCTGGATTCTTATTGAAACGACTCACACAGGTTACAGCGAATCTTATGTCTGGCTTCGAAACTTGAGCGCTAAACAGTAAACAATCAAGTGCTTCCTGATAAGGAGTATTTTCCATTTTATCCATTTGTGCCGCAGTAGACGGGCATTGCTCTTTTCTTAATTTCGCTTGATTTCCGGTTAAAAGTCTGAATCATTTTGATTTACATAAACATCTGGAATCACATGCACATATCCATCTGATGATCCATTTTCTGGCATTTGTTTCTTCCAAATCTGAAGTTTCAAATTAATCTCTTGTTCGTGCAGAAGGTTTCTGTTTAGGAAAACAAAATAGGTCTAGTTTTTTAACTGTATGTTTTTCCAATAATGTGAATCCTTTCTTATTTTCTGAAAAATGTACTTCTCATGAGACATACACGATACAGGATTGAGGAATACACAAGCAAAATAGACTGGGAGATTGTGAACTCTGTATCAGGTGGAGCCAGAGAACCAAATTCTCTCCGGAAGCATTTATTTCTCAGAGAGAAAATCATAAAATAATTCCAAAGAGAGCATAAGGAATAAATGAGAAATTGTACTGGAAACGTACTGCTTGGATGCCATATAATAGTCAACTCCTCCTAGCTTCTAGTGTGTGGAAACCTGCTGGGAATAATCATACAGCGACAGTAAGATAGAAAATGGTCCATCACGGGAATTTACCAATCATCTGGTATCTGAAATTTCAATAAGCGTAGATACTGCTTTTCAGAAACTAAACTTCGAGTCTCTCGGCTCAACTTCAACTTCAAGTATTGTAATATTCACAGAAGAAATAAGTAGACCCTCATATGACTGACGCATAAACCACTCGTTACCTCCCAAACTTGGGAAAAAATATCGGTGCGAAATCTTCTACATTTTCATTTGGATAAAAGTATTTCAAGATATATATACTGTTACAAATTCGCTTCATATCACAAGGACAATTTAATGAGCACTTGATTCCTTCATCCACCTACGTGAACCATGGTGAAGCAATCGAAACGGAAAATTCCATATCAATTCTTGATTCATCATCTCTTGATCTAGTGATCAACCATACTCTGGAAAGGACAGTACAATATTTCATTTAATCAACCATGATGATATATCGCATGAATAGTAACGTGGGAAAACCCCAAAGGAATAAAAGCGCTACTGAAAATTGTATCGAAAATGCATATCTCCATAAAAAAACTGAAGTTGATGGAAACTCTAATATGGTTATAGTAACAAAACGAAAATAAATATCGTTAATAATTTCTGGCCATTTTATTCAGCAATGGATTCTGCAATTTTGCCCAGATACAATCAATACTGTATCTCCAACCATTTCTGAGATCCCTGTAGAAAGAACTGACTTTGTAACAGCCTTTATTGTGCTATCCCACTCAAATACCATGATCTCTGAAATCGTATTTTGCAAAACAAAAATTTGGATCTGCATGGATTTTTATTGATGATTTGCAAGGACATAGTTTGAAATAACTGAAGTAATCAAACAAATTTTACCTTTGTTATTTTATATTTCAAATCGGAGGAGCGGAATCATAGAATATTTCCACTAGAACATTCATTCCATTGGTGAATAATTTGTCAAATGAAGAAGCCCCAGTAAAGATTTGAGGTTTATATTTTCCACGGAAGAGTTTGAAAAATCACGGATATTTTAAAAAATCTGCACTGAATTTCAATCAAACCTGAGGAATATAATTGAATACACCGAAACTCTTCGTTAGTTCTCAATGTTTCATTGAATCCGGAATATTGTTCTCAGATACTGCTACTTGGAATTGTAAGAAAAAACCGTTCACATTGATTGAATACTTAACCCATTAATGGCCAAGCAATAGAGATAAATAATTTTTTCTAATTTTTTTATTGAATATATTACAAAATACATTACCTGAGATATATTCATCATATTTTTACAGAAAACCAACAGCAACACAAAAAAACATGAGGGTGCGCATACGCACCTTTGGCCATCACCGTTATACATTAAAACAAATGTTCAAAAAGTCAACTATTTTTTTATGGATGACCTCAAAACATTCGGGATAGAGATTAATTTTAAATTTTTTCGCGCAAATATATAGTATGACTTTCGCATAATCTACATTTTTTTCGTGCACTTGTATCATGCCGTTTGATCATATGACCAATATTGTCAAATCTTACGTCGTCCGGCAACCTATCATCAGAGGGACGTCCATAGCTTGAGTGAGTAACCACATCTGTGTTAACAGTTCCAGCAAGCCCCTCAAATTTCATAAGCGATAGTGCTAGAAGTGATCGAAATTCTAACTGCGAAATGCTACAGTCATTGGCTATATTGTAAATCTTCCAGCTATTTACGACTGTGCTACCAATTAGATTTATAAATAGAGGCCACCACCATTTCTTACCTCATATTCGGATACGGTAATTAGCTATGTCATTATCATGTAAATCCACCCCACCCATGAATTTGTTGTATTCGGCTACAAGATTAGGTTGAGGTACAAGAATATCTTTGTGCTCTTTTCGACTATATCATTTTGTTTGTACAGGTATTCGTAGTCACCGTATCAGCAGAATCGAATGTTCCCCGTACCGTTTTTTTGGATGTTTCATTATTTTGTAAAGGACACTTCGCAGTGCGGTTTTCTCTAATAGTACCGGTGGCAAAAAAGCCTAGTTTCTTCAGTGTCGTAAAAAGAGCGTAAGACGAAAAAAAGTTGTCAAAAAATACTCGATGCTCTTGGGGTTTGTCAACGGGAAGTAAGTCTGAAACTACCTTCGTTTCAAGACTATCGAGTGAATTCAAGTTGGTTCTCTGTTTTCCACCGTATGGAATGAATTTATAAAAATAACCTGTGTACGAACAGAGGCACCATAATTTTAACCTGAATCTTACAGGCTTTCCCCTAATAAACATTTTGCATGAGTAACTTCCAGAATATGGCACCATTCCTCCATCTATTTAAAGGTTATGTTCGAATATACCAAATTGCAAAAATATTATATTGTAAGGGTGAGCTTGGTGAATTTATCATCTTTGTCTAATTGAGTATTATCAGACAAATGAATATTTCGTTTGATTGATCGAAATTTATTTCTAGGCATTGTTTCTCTCACAATAGTCTTTCTTTGTCCTCATCCTTTGACCAATACATGTCATATTGTGGCAAAGTGTGATAGCCAGATAAAATGCAAATGCCGATAAAACGTTTCAGGTCTGCTCCATCCATGTCAAAATGACACGATTTTGTTGATTGTTTTGTGCTGCATGATTTTTTGAAAAATGTACAATTTGACTGGTCACTTCTTCATCGAAAAACAATGAAAATATTTCTATGGGCGTCTTACTTCCGTGGCAGGCTTTGATGTTTTCTAATGAGCGAGTGTTGTTTCTAACAGGATGAGAGGAGGAATTGGGAGTGCTGCTTTTTTCCCATTTTGGCACAATATTTGATTTTTTCCCTATTTCTCTCAGTGGAATATCATCTTCTTCTGAATCACTTGCCGAAGGAACATAAACTTCATAAGTTCCAGCAATTTATGCATCAATTTCACCTTCTTTCATGAGATTCTCGTCTAGGTCCTCATCATCAGTAATTTCGTCAACATTTGGTGGAATAAACGTCACTTCAACTTCATTCGCGTTTTCTACATCAGAATTTTCTTCAAGATATGCAAGCAATCCCTTCGTAGTCAATGGTCGTCTTCGGTTATACATCTCCTGTGGTCGAATCTGGCCAGGCAACTTTCTAGAAGTACATGGTTGGCTCATGTTGGCTGTGTTGTAAAATATAGGGTTTTGGTTATATAATTTTGAAGCATAATAGTAGTTCACAGCTTACCTTTAGTTGCCTTCGGAAAGGTTCAGCAAAAAATGATTTCTAATCGTTACTGATAATTTAAATATGAATATACCACAGTTACGAAAATCAAACTAGTCCACGTGCTCACTACTGCAGTGGAAATATAACTGATTCACGATTGCCGGCGCTGATACTGTTAGGCGCCAAAGGTGCGTATGCGCACCCGCGGTATTAGAATCCTAATTAGAATTTTACAAGCTGAATTGTATTCAAGTGCGTAATCCAGGACAATACATAGTGGGATACTAAACGCATATTATCATGAAATGAGTCTTTAATGAGCCAAGAAGTGAATAAAGAATTATTGTTTTCATAATGTTGTAAAATAGTTGTTAGTTTCTCTAATTGTAAAATATATTTTTATATATATCTGAAATCTAATGAGAAAGCTTACAACCTCAAAAAAACATATAAGAACATTTACAAATATTTGTTAAAGTAAAAACAATTATAGCAGCTCATAAAAAAAATTGAAAAGGGTGCGTACACGCACCTTGGCTGTAATGGGATAATTCAAATATCCCACGAATGGCAATCTATCACTCTAAACCTTCAGTTCGCTTCATCAATGAATGATACGCTATCATAACTTATCTCTTCCAGGTTTATCTACTTTATTTGTACTTGTATTGTATTGATCTCGAATATTTTTGTATCTCATTCAAGAACCAACCAAATTTTTTGTTATGAGGATTGTACATTGTTTTTATGAACAATAAATTCATCTATATATCAGTTCGCTTCAGTACGCTCGAAATATAATATAATATTTTTTTATACTGGAGACCCACTCCACGTTGTGTCCTCTGAAATGATGCAACGTTGTGGGAGGTCACAACGTTATACTCATTGGAAAAATATACCTATATATGATGAGGACACAACTTTTGCATTCCTACAAGAATTGAAAATAAAAAATATTTACCCCTTTTTTGACAAGCGGATTCTGGACGTTTCCCTCATCTTATATTCACAAATTTTATATCATACAGGGTGTAACATAAGTTCGTTAGAATATTCAAGTGACGTACTCCTGAGACAATTTCAAGAAAAAAAGTCCATATAAACTTGTGTCCGGAAATGCTTCGTTTCGGAGATCATCTGGAATCACATGCACATGTCCATCTGATGATCCATTTTCTTGCATTTGTTTCTTCCAAATCTGAAGTTTCAAATTAATTTCTTGTTCGTGCAGAAGGTTTCTGTTTAGGAAAACAAAATAGGTCTGGTTTTTTAACTGTATGTTTTTCCAATAATGTGAATCCTTCCTTATTTTCTGAAAAATGTACTTCTCATGAGACATACACGATACAGGATTGAGGAATACACAAGCAAAATAGACTGGGAGATTGTGAACTCTGTATCAGGTGAAGCCAGAGAACTAAATTCTCTCCGGAAGCATTTATTTCTCAGAGAGAAAATCATAAAATAATTCCAAAGAGAGCATAAGGAATAAATGAGAAATTGTACTGGAAACGTACTGCTTGGATGCCATATAATAGTCAACTCCTCCCAGCTTCTAGTGTGTGGAAACCTGCTGGGAATAATCATACAGCGACAGTAAGATAGAAAATGGTCCATCGCGGGAATTTACCAATCATCTAGTATCTGAAATTTCAATAAGCGTAGATACTGCTTTTCAGAAACTAAACTTCGAGTCTCTCGGCTCAACTTCAACTTCAAGTATTGTAATATTCACAGAAGAAATAAGTAGACCCTCATATGACTGACGCATAAACCACTTGTTACCTCCCAAACTTGGGAAAAAATATCGGTGCGAAATCTTCTACATTTTCATTTGGATAAAAGTATTTCAAGATATATATACTGTTACAAATTCGCTTCATATCACAAGGACAATTTAATGAGCACTTGATTCCTTCATCCACCTACGTGAACCATGGTGAAGCAATCGAAACGGAAAATTCCATGGGATAATTCAAATATCCCACGAATGGCAATCTATTACTCTAAACCTTCAGTTCGCTTCATCAATGAATGATACGCTATCATAACTTATCTCTTCCAGGTTTATCTACTTTATTTGTACTTGTATTGTATTGATCTCGAATATTTTTTTATCTCATTCAAGAACCAACCAAATTTTTTGTTATGAGGATTGTACATTGTTTTCATGAACAATAAATTCATCTATATATCAGTTCGCTTCAGTACGCTCGAAATATAATATAATATTTTTTTATACTGGAGACCCACTCCACGTTGTGTCCTCTGAAATGATGCAACGTTGTGGGAGGTCACAACGTTATACTCATTGGAAAAATATACCTATATATGATGAGGACACAACTTCTGCATTCCTACAAGAATTGAAAATAAAAAATATTTACCCCTTTTTTGACAAGCGGATTCTGGACGTTTTCCTCATCTTATATTCACAAATTTTATATCATACAGGGTGTAACATAAGTTCGTTAGAATATTCAAGTGACGTACTCCTGAGACAATTTCAAGAAAAAAAGTCCATATAAACTTGTGTCCGGAAATGCTTCGTTTCGGAGATACAGGGTGTTGAAATTGAATTTTTTTGTTCGCTTCTTAAAAATAACTTTTGCAAAAACTAAGTTATTTGCACAAAATTTGATAACCGCGGTTTTTTTGACGTGGGAAATCATAATTTCGTATACATTTTCATGTAACATCTAGAGGGCGCTGCGTACGCTGTCATTATTTATTTCAAATTGTCCTAACATTTTTGACAGTAAATTTTTGGTACTTTCAATGAAAAAACCTTATTCCTTCACCTTTTCCAAGTGAAAAAGGTACACTTCCTCAACAACGCTGGAGGTGATCGTTTTCGAGATATTTACAATTCTCTATATCGATGCATGTTACTCAGCTAAGTATGTGGTAGGTCTCGTCAAAACGAACTACTTTTTTCCTATAAAATGTTTATCAAAAAATTATTTGTTTTCGAGATACAGATTGTTGAAATTTTTCAAAACATGGTTGGTTTTTGTCATAAGTTATTTGCAACTGCAGTTATTTCCATCAAAATTTAAACACTGACTTCTTTCAAACTGAGCATCATCAAACTGCCTAATCAATCCAAATTGAAAAAAATTGTCAGGTTTAATTATTCAATTAGAAAGTGCTACATTTCGGAGTTTGTAAAAAAACAACTTGGAGAAGTACTATGTTATTTATTAGGCAATAAAACATATACAAATTGAACGAAAAAACTATTACAACAACTGTTCAAAGTGACGACCCCCAACAGTAATACAAGCTTCTGCTCTCCTGATCAAAGAATTCTGCACCTGTTGAAAAATGCCGGGAGTATTTCTTATCGTTTCGCAGCAAGCTATGATGCGATCCCTTAACATTTCCTCGTTTTCAATGGGGCTAGCATAAACCAGTGATTTTAAGTGTCCCCAAAACGAAAAATCGACGGGATTGAGGTCCGGACCTCGGGGGCCAATGCTGAGTGCCTCCTCTTCCTTTCCATCATTGGAGATATGCTAGGCTAAGTTCAGACTAAAATGAGCAGGGGCTCCATCGTGCATAAGCCAAGAGTGATTTCGAAGACCAATGGAAACATCTTCCATAAGCTGGGGAAACTCATGTTCCAAAAAATTTTGGTAAACATCTCCATTAAAACGTAAGGGGAGATAACAGGGCCCAATTAAATAATCCTCAATTATGCCTACCCATACATTAAAAGAGAATCTGTCTTGGAAATGAGTTTGCGTTATTGCATGTGGGTTATCTTTCGCCCATATGTGGTTGTTTTGGAAGTTCATGATACCATTTCCTGAAAAATTAGCCTCATCTGTGAAGAGGATTTTCGATAAAATTTGGGGTGGTTGTTCGACTTTTCTTTGGAGCCATCGAGCAAATTCGATACGTGGTTGAAAATCACGTAGCGTAAGTGCCCGGACACGCGGAATATGATTAGGATATAATTGCTGTTCCTTTGAAATTATGTAAACGGTCATGTGACTCACATTTAAAGTTTGACTGATTTTTATTTCAATTGTCTCTGGATGTTCACTAATTTCTTCGAGAACCGCCTCCTCCAATTCCACAGTTCTTTTACTCCGTGGCCGTCCTACTGCAGAATCTCTTTCAAAGATTCCAGATTCGGAAAGTCGCCGGAAAAGATTCGCAAATGTCGCTGCACAAGGAGTGACGCGTTGGGGATACCTTTCCTGATAGATGCGTCTGGCCTCGATTGAATTTCCGTCAGCCAAGCCGTATGCAAAAACCATATCAGCCATTTCAGCATTCGTAAAGTCGGGCATGGTACCAAAAAATCACTTTATTAACTCCGAACTGTGAATTTGTCAATGAATAGTTGAAAATTTGACAGCGAACTTCTATTTTTATAAACGAACGTTCATAGCCTACTCGATTTAATTAACTTAATTTGCAAGCGGAGAGTGACAAAAATTATTGAAATCAAATTTGGCTATACTGATTAAGCAGTTTGATGATGCTCAGTTTATACTGCGTATAAAGTTTGATGAAAATAACTGAAATTGCAAGAAACTTATGACAAAAACCAACCATGTTTTGAAAAATTTCAACAATCTGTATCTCGAAAACAAATCATTTTTCGATAAACATTTCATAGGAAAAAAGTAGTTTTTTTTACGAAACCTACCACATACTTAGTTTTTGTAATGTTCTCAGCAACTTCACTTAGCGCCCTAGGAGCTAAGTAACATGGATCGATATAGAATATTGTAAATATCTCGAAAACGATCACCTCCAGCGTTATTGAGGAATTGTACCTTTTGTACTTGGAAAAGGTGTGGGAATGAGGCTTTTTCATGAAAAGTACCAAATGTTCACTGTCAAAATGTTAGGGCAATTTGAAATAAATAATGACAGCGTACGCAGTGTCCTCTAGATGTTACATGAAAATTAATACGAAATTATGATTTCTTACGTCAAAAAAACCCCTGGTACCAAATTCCGTGCAGCTAACTTCTTTATTGCAAATTTTTTTTTTAAAAAGCGAACAAAAAAATCAATTTTAACACCCTGTATCTCCGAAACGAAGCATTTCCGGACACAAGCTCATATAGATATCTATACATATATATATATATATATATATATATATATATATATATATATATATATATATATATATATATATATATATATATATATATATATATATATATAAATGACGTTCCCAATAGGTAGTTTTTCACGAGTCAAAAAATCAATGTGACACATCTTTATTGGAAGTCACAAACAGCGTTTCTGTTTCTGTATAAATCTGGAACTCTACAATCAAAAGTTGCGGAAGTAGTCAAATCTCCATGAACGCTTCCTGATAATTCAATATAACTCAAATCGAAAGAGAGATGTATAAAAAAACTGGGTTTGTATTTTTTTCGATTCAATTCAACTAGAGAATTCATTGAAAATATCATAAAATTGAACATTCAGAACAAAAACACTTTTGCAAATACAAAAGAGTTCACTCAGCTACTGATCAAAAGAACACAAGGATATAGAAAGTACTTACATGGGTTTCAATCCCAATATAATTTTGAAGAATTATTATTTATGTACTTTGAGTCCAAGAAAAATCCATGACGTTCTGACTCCACATGAATCTGATTGACACGAACGGAAGAACCTCAATTGAGAGGAGTATACGGGGCGAACACAAAAAATGAAATTATTGAAAGCTAATAATTAGCAATTTTATGTTTGTGTGTACATCTTAGAAATAAACCTCCTGATTGAAAGTTCTGCATCTCATGAAGATCTATCAAATGATCTAGAGTTTGACTTATATACATACAAATGTAGTTTTGGCCAGTTGATCTAATCAAGCAACATTTTTAGATTCCTCAATTTCATTATTTTGAGAAATTGCCTGTTCGCTGTCCGCCGCGAACACGGAATGATTGCGACGGTGTTATGGATCCAGTGTTTTGTTGCATGTTTATATGCTGCTTCTTAGTGAAAATTAATATTGAAAAAAAATTGTTTCAGTTCAAAGAATGTGCAGAATACGATCCGAAACGATGAGAATGCATTTTTGCATCGTTAGCCCAAAGAACCAATGAGTGAACCATATAATTGAATTTAGAATGATATGGAATGAATTTTTTTCAAGAAATACAAGGCATCCCGATGCCGTAAGAGAAGACGCTTTCAACAATTATCTACGTGAATGCATATTTTTTTACCATTGAATTATTTAAATTCAATTCGTCGTTCGTATTGCCACTATTTTTGTTTGTATATCAGTTAACTAATGTTTCGACAAAATATACTTTTTGTTAAAAAAATATATTGTTCTGCTTACAAGAAGTTGAAATAAGAATGGGTATTTTCCTCACACTAACTTCTCCAATAATTTTTTCCTAAGGCTAGTGGGAGATATTCACCCTGGTTATGTTGGTTATGTTGCCGAAGCAACTTTTATTTCATCTAAACAGAATCTTTTTTATTATGCTTCAAATTCGATAAAATCATTTTTATTGGAATGGAGGTAACAGATACCGCTCATGATCGTTTGTTTTAACCGCTTTCTTAGTTGTTTGACCATCCCTGATGATTTAATGACAACTTGTCACGGGCGCCTTATATTTAATAGTGGAATCCAAAACCACTCTTGGGGATCCGAAAATTTTTTCGCCGGCTGCGAAAATCGAAATCGTGCCGGGTAGAAATAGTGGGTACACGTTCGTACCACTAAGCCACTAATAAAAGTACTCACCATAGGAACAGTCACTTCTATTAATGATACAATTCAAAATTTTCAGCTTCACATCGTACATCGATGAGTTGACGTGGGCAGCAGTGTGGTTGTTCAAGGCAACAAAAAATACGAGTTACCTCAAAGAAGCAGGAGAATTTTATAAAAACCTCAGTTCATCAAAAAAAGTTCCATCCACTTTCTACTATGATGAAAAGCTTGTTGGAATTCAGGTATGTAACCAATTATAATTATAGAAACAATGATGCATAATTTGGTATCGATATTTCAATAACTCCTATGAAGCCAATCGAGTTGTGAACACGAACAAAAATGGTGAATTTTTTTCTTGTCTGTTACTCTCTGTCGAATGATAGTAGTTTTTTTTCCACAACAATCGTTAAAATAAGTTGAACGGAAGAAAACCTGATTCATTCCATTCGTAAGATAATATAAATCTACAAGCTAGACTGCAATGGAATGTGGTAGTAAATGATGGAAACAATATTCTATATCAATGATTTCTCATTATGTAATTTGTTTGAAAATACAAAATGAATTGTTTTGGATACAAATGAAAATGATCTAGGAATGAACATTGTAATCACCATACCGCGAAATAGTCCGCTACAATTCCTATTCCGGACCTAATGTACAGTGCATTCAGGTATTTGAGGCAAAGACCTGGAAAAATTTGTTGAAGTTAGAAATTGTGGAACAATTGTGAAAGGTGCATTTTTAATCGACGAAACCAAAAAAGAGAAGGTTCTCTAGTCGACCCGTATATTTTTTTTATGTATGATCACGCATAACTTTTTACTGAGGCGTCCGATTCCGATAATTTTCAGTGGATAGGGTGTACTCCGAAGGTGGTCCCATTGGAATTCAAAAGATGAAATCCTTCCCTAAGGGTAGCAAAATGAAGAATATTGATCACTCACCCTCTGAATTCTGGTCCGTTAACTGATTCTATCAGGCATAACTTTGTACTGGGTTCTTCGATTTGGATGATTCTTTCTTTAATAGATTGGTTATACCTCATATCTAGATTTCGAATTCAAATTATATAACCCTTACGGGTGATAAAATAGGGGATAATTGATTTTTCACTTATGAACATTGGCACACACATACGTAGTTGACAATGACAGATCGCTACTGACATTATTTGTGTTCCACATCCGTCAAAACCATTATATTCTTGGAAGGATGGAATGATATACAAAGTAATGAAATAAACTAACCAGAACAACAAAAATAATTTATATTACAACAAATAGTGAAAGTAGATAATCATATTATTCAACTGTAATAGTTGAAGTAAGGTGGGTAAGTAAGTATTTTGGAAGTAATTAAAAAACAAGTGGGTAGTAATCAGTATATTTCAGCCATAAAAAATTGAAAAATAAAAACTTTTTAACAAAAAATTAAACCGATGAAATACGTAACTGAAAAGTAAAAAATAAAATGAAGCTCCTAAACTAATGTAAGTAACTAATTTTGAGTCGGCGCCTAACAAACAAGCAACGAACACATTGAATTACTCCAAAAAAATTATCAGAATGTCACCGCGCAACTCGATGCCATCATTTTACGCCTTACCTAATTCATTTGCTTGTTTGTTTGGCGCCGACTCAAAATTAGTTACTTACATTAGTTCAGGAGCTTAGTTACTGAGACTAAGGAGGTTTATTTCATTTTTTACTTTTCAGTTCCGTATTTCGTCGGTTTAATTTTTTGTTAAAAAGTTTTTAATAACTGACGAAACCAAAAAGGAGGAGGCTCTCTAGTCGACGCATATTTTTTTTTTGTATGATCACTTATAACTTTTTACTGAGACGTCCGATTCCAATAATTCTTCTTTCATTGGATAGGGTGTACTTCGAAATTGGTCCCATTACAATTTTAAAAATGAAATCCACTACTAGGGGTAGCAAAATGAAGGATATTGATCTCTCACCCTCTGAATCCTGGTCCGTTAACCTATCCTATCAGGCATAACTTTGTACTGGGATCTTCGATTCGAATGATTCTTTTCTCATCAGATGGGGTATACCTCATAGTTGATCATGTATGGATTTCGAATGGAATTGATTACCCTTACGGGTAGAAAAATGGGGGATAATTGATTTTTCACTTGTGAACATTGGCACACATATGTAGTTGACAATGACAGATCGCTATTGTCATTATTTATGTTCTCCTACATCCGTCACAATCATTATATTCTATGAGAGAATGGAATGATATACAGAGTAATGACATAAACTAACCAGAACAACGAAAATAATTTAAATTACAACAAATATTAGAAGTAGATAATCATATTATTTAACTATGGTAATAGTTGAAGTAAGGTCGGTAAGTATTTTGGAAGTAATAAAAAAACAGGTAGGTAGTAATGAGTAGATTTTAGCCACAGAAAATTGAAAAATAAAATATTTTTAACAAAAATTCCGACGAATTGAACTGAAAAGTAAAAAATTGAATAAATCTTCTTAGTGTCAATAACTAAGCTCCTAAACTAATGTAAGTAACCAATTTTGAGTCGGTGCCAAACGAACAACCAACGAAGATCATTAAATTACCTCAAAAAAATTATCAGAATGTCACCGCGCAAGTTGATGCCATCATTTTACGCCTAACCTGATTCATTTGCTTTTGTTTGGCGCCGACTCAAAATTAGTAACTTACATTAGTTTGGGAGCTTAGTTATTGAGACTAAGAAGGTTTATTTTATTTTTTACTTTTCAGTTCCGTATTTCGTCGGTTTGATTTTTTGTTAATTCATGAAAAAATCACAGCTCAATAATTTTTTAAAAAAAAACACTTTTGAAAAGTGACATTCCGGTTTGAAATGAAGTATGGATTCTGGTCACCTCCGGTGAAACATTTTGCCAACTAAACGTTGTTATTAATTTGTAGTCGAATCTCCCAATGAATTAGACTAATAAGAGGCGTAAAGAGAGTTTATTAGTACCGCTCACTGGAAAATCTCGAAACCTACGGATGTGTTCTGTAAATTCACAATCAAAACAAATTAGTTAGCTGAAAAATTATTATTTATTTTTGAATAACATTGTTTTTCAACCCCAACAATTATTTCATCAAGTGTTCAATGTGGCCCGTCCTAAATCTTGACAATAAAGTGGCCTATTATAAATAGCTCCCCTCACGTTGATGAAAGTCTGTTCATCTATTTCTTCACATGTATTTATTATTCTGCGTTCCAACTCTCCCATTGTTTGGCACTCAGTGGCGTAGCTTTTTGACTTCAGATACCCCTAAACGAAAAAATCTAGAGGTGCAAGTTCCGGATCTTTGTGGACATTCTGTACTTCCCCTGCGACCTATCCATCGCCCAGGATAGTTTGTATCGAGGAACTCTCTAGCCATGCGATCGAAATGGGGAGGTGCCCCATCCTGCTAAAATATGATTTCACGATTTTCAAACTCTTCCTGATTGTTTAATACAATGTCTTATTCGAGGTTCAATTTCAGTTTCTAAAATATTTCTGTAAAGAACTCCTGTAAGATTGCCTCTGATGAAAATCAGTCCAACAACGCGATTGCCCGAAATCCCCGCCCAAACATTCACCTTTTTAGGAAACTGGGAAACAGGTTTCCGAATAGAAATATTATTTCTAGTCATAAACGCATGTAACCAATCGCGTCCAGCAATTTTTGAAGCTTCGTTAAAATTGTGCTTCAATTTCAATTTTCCAGCATATTCGGAATCCACCTTTCTGATTTGATTAGCAGTGCAACCATAGAAAATATTTGCCATTTTCTTTACCAAGTTTGCTAGCTCGGCTTCTGCCCCAGGACTAAAGACAGTGAATCGTCCTAGATGTGGTCCCAAGGCAGAACCGTCTTTCACCTTCTTTTGAAGACTTGAAAAAAAAATCCCCCCATCAATAAGCTGTATAGAGTTTTCCAGGCTATCAGAAGACCAGGAAGCCTTTTCAGTTGTCCTGACTCGTACTTTCGGCATCTAGAAAGAAATAAAAATAACGTAACTAAACATGCATAGTTGCGGTCAATAATGATCACTTGGGGGGGATGGGAGTCAGCTGACTCTCATTTCCCACAACTACACTAATGAGAAAAAATAAAAAATAAAAAAAAATCTTCAACAAACTGATATAATCTGAACTGCACATCACAATTTTGATCGCATATAGTGAAATTTCCAGGCAAAATGCTCTCCCGACAATTTTAAAAATTCATGAGCGACTATTTCCCTCATTATTTTTGAGGCAATCGAATGGTCGAAATGAAAACCAATCAGTTCAGTTTTATAGAACATCTTCTCGCTATTTCACACTGATAAAACCACCAGTAGATTCGAAATTGCTTTGCGATAAAACTACACTTGGTTCTGTCAGAATCAATTGTCAGCGCAGTCAATTTCAATATTGGCAAATAAGGAATGCAAAATTGATGAAATGAGGGATTTTGAACTCACTGAATACAGTGATTTGATATTTGAATTCAAATATACCCTTTTCAGCATGATAAAATTTTTAAAAAAAAAAAAAATTTTTTAGAGAAAAATGGTTAGCGGGTTATACCATCACGCGGTAGGCTCATGTTATATAATATATATATATATATATATATATATATATATATATGTATATTTATATATAATATGCAAGGAATTTAATGGACATATATATATGATAGTAAATTATTTTATCGACTGTACTTATATTATTCTGAAGAATTAGCTGGTATTCAGTCTGGTCTTATATGAAGAAAAACTTTTCTTTACTTTTTCAAGCTTTCGACAATTTATTTTGTCTTTTTCAAGGCTGAAAAACAAGATAAAAAAATATCGAATATGAAAAATTGGTATGAACTTACATATAAAATGAGTTGAATTAACGAATATAAGTGTATAGAATATATCGACATTATGACTTCAAAAAATCGTCACACTGACAGACATTTGCATTTCGTGGTAGCTGATGTTCTGGTTAGGTTGTACAGGGGATTCTGTACGCATATTTATTTAAATGGAAGTTCATTATGAAAGTAGATACGAGTAGATTTTGCTTAGTTGGTCGATGTCAAATCTCTTATTCATGATATTTACGTCACTATTAATTGCCACCATTTCCAAAAAAAGTCTTCATGTCAAATTTTGTTCTTGATATATAATTTTTGTGTCATGATAATTCGTTATGTGATCTTGGTTCACTATATGATCAGAGAATGCACAAGAAAGTCCACAGTCACTTTTATGACTAGTTATTGGTGATTTCAATGTTTGACTCCTTTGTCCAATGTAATTTTCATCACAAGTACCACAAGGTATACTATGACCTTAATTGTCTCCCAAAATTATTAATGTATTCAAAAATGAATTTAATATTAAAATATCACAAAAAAATATCCTTCCAATAAATAAAGTATATACAAAATTAAAAGACGGAGAATGTGCACCGATGAAAATTAATTTAGTTTATAGTATACCTTGTGGTACTTGTGATAAAAATTACATTGGACAAACGAGTCAAACATTGAAATCACTGGTCATAAAAGTGACTGTAGACTCCAAAAACATCCTTGTGCACTCTCTAATCATGTAGTGAACCAAGATCACATAATGAATCATCATGACACAAAAATTATATATCAAAAACAAAATTTGACAGAAAGACTTTTTTTAGAAATGGTGGCAATTAATAGTGACGTAAATATCATGAATAAGAGATCTGAAATCGACCAACAAACAAAATCTACTTGTATCTACTTTCAAAATGAACTTTTATTTTGATAAATATTCATACAAACCAAAACAGAAACATCAACTACCACAAATATGCAAAAAGTCGTCAGTGACAATTTTTTTAAACCCAAAAGTCATATATTTTATACACTTATATTCCGATTTAATCATTTTACATGCAAGTTCATACCAATTTTCATATTTGATATTTTTTTAAACCCTTATTGTTTTTTTTGCGATAAAAAAAGATTGCCCAAAAACCCAAAAAGCAAAGAAGAGTTTTTTTTTATATAAGACCAGACGAATACCCCCAATTTTTCCAAAATTTTATATATATAAAGATAAAATTATATTATTGGGGGATGGCCAAAAAAGGGATTTTCTGGGAATTTTAATTTAAAATTTTGCAAGGTTTAAACCATATCCCCTTTTTTGATTCTTTTTTTGTTGGGTTTTTATGTGGGCCTTTTTGAAAAAGGCAAAAAATGCTTTAAAAAAATTTTAAAAAATTTCAAAAGTTTTTATGGAAAAAGGAAAAAAATTTGAAAAAAAATTTTAAAATAAAAAAACCCCAAAAAACTTTTTTAAAAAAATTTAAATTTTTTTAAAAAATTTTTTTAACCACATAATTAAAATTTTAAAATTTTAAAAAAAAAAAAAATTTTTCCTTTTATAACTTTGACTCTTAAATAAATTAACAAATCTTTAATATAAACCAAATATAAAATAAAATTTTTAAATTTTTTTAAAGTAAAGGAGTTTTTTATATAATAAAATTAATACCACCAATTATAAATTTTCTATTTATATTTAAATTATTTATAGGTTAAGCCAAAAGGGAAAAGGGGCTCTAATTTTTAATCCGACACTGCAAACCCAATTATTATTAACTATTTGAAATTTTGCATGACCCAATAGTTTTTTGGGGGTTTTTGTTTAAGTAATTAAAGCGTTTTTAAAAAAATTTTTAAGGAAAAGTTTTTAAAATTTAAATTAAGGGCCCGAATTTTCCGGAATTGTATAACCGTTTAAATGCCTTTTTTAAAATGGGGTATTCAAAAAATAATTAACCAGTTTTCCAATTTATTGCCGAAAAAGTTATTGGCTAAGGGGAAATTTGGAGGCTGTTCTCCGCCGTTAACATAAATTCGCAATATTTTATATCCCCTTTTAAATTTTTAAAAAGGGGAAAAACGTTACCCGGCGTTTTAAAACCGGGCGTTTCCCATTTTTGGGAAATCTTTCGGCCGTAAGTTTATTCTTTGGGCGGAGGAAAATTTCCCCGGGGATACATTTCGGAATTACTAAATTTTCGCAGTGGTCCGGGGGTTTTTTTAAATTCAATTTTATTTGGGTTGAATTTATTTGCAACTTGAAATGAAGAGATTATCCGTTTCGATAAATTTTATAATTCAGTTCGATAAAATTTTATTTTGGGATTTTGGCTTAAATTTTAATTAAATAAATTACTTTAAATTTTTTTTGGTTTCAAGGTTTTGATTCAACCTCCGGTTTGCATTTTTTTTTGGAAGGAATTGAAGGTGGGTGAGCTTATTTTTTAAATTGGGTTTTAGTTTATTTGGGGGGAAGAAAAAGGTTTTTTTTTAAACTTTTAGAAAAGTTAGTAAACTGTATTTAAAATTTGTATTATTAAAAATTTTTTTTTATTATTGAAAAAAAATATTTATAAAATTTAAATTTATAATACTTATTTTCCCTTTTTACTTCCCGGGCAAGTTTCAAGATAGACATTACTGAACTCTGCCGAGAGCAGTACAAAAATTGGGATAGTATTAGTAATCATTGCGATATTAACAAAGAAACATTTATGAAACTGCTAACTTTTCTTTTGATAATACATATTTTTCTTTTTAATGATAAAAATATAGACAAACCTTTGGTACTCCATTGGAGCTCTAATTTACCTATCCTTCGGCCTACGTAAGGGTGACCTGTTGGGCACTGTACTTTCCCGTTTTATCTTTCAAACCTTTTTTCATGAAAAATATGTCGATGACATTATTTTGGCAATGCCAAAGGATAGTACAGATGAGATTTTTTACCTTCAATAACTATAACCCACATATCCAGTTTCAAAGAAACCGAAAACGTCGAACAATCCGTACCATTTCTGACACTAGGTTCGTACGTTCCAATGAGAACAAAATACGATAGATTGGTATCGAAAGATTGCAGTTCTGGAAGATATTAAAATTATCTGTCCTATCACAAACATTCGGTAAAAAATAAATCTGGTAAAGCAGATGAAAAACAGGGTGCTGAGAATTTCAGATGTAAGTTTCCATAATAAAAATCTCAAAATCCTCTTAAATCTCTTTTTAGATAATTATTATCCTCCGAGTTTAATGAAAAGTATATTGTTCAACACATCACCTATTACTGAGCCACAACTTATGCACATAAATCTCCATATATCGAATAATAACACAGTGACTACTATCAATATTGTCCCTACTATTTCACCTCTTTACCGTACCTAAGAGATATTTCACCCAAACTTGCTAGACTTTTCAAAACCATAGATAATATCAAAATAGCGAACAAAACAGTCCTTACAATTAAGTCTATTAATTCCAAAGTGAAAGACAAAGTACCAATGTTAGACAGCAGGAATGTTATATATAGTATACCTTGCCAGGGTTGTGACAAAGTGTATATTGGTCAGACTGCAAGATTATTAAAACAGAGATTAATATCCCATAAAAGTGATTGCAGGCACCATCCAGAAAGATGTGCTCTAGCAGATCACGTGAACAAATTCGACCATCATATGAACTATGATGAAGTACAAATATTAACTAATGAATGGCACACTGCCAAGAGAACTTTCCTGGAAATGGCTTTCATATCACAGGAAAAAAATCATATGAACAAAAAAACGGATCTCAACCACCTGAGTGAAATTTATTCCTTCTTATTAGCAATGGAAAATACAGAATTTTCCTCAAATCAATCTGAGCTCATTACCAGTTATTAATATATTTTCAAGTTGGCCCAACCTTCAGTTGGTACTAACAAAAAAATTACTGAAATACTTTGGCCAATAATGGCAAACCATTTCATTACAGTTGGTACTACCCTCAGTTGGTACCAGTGACTGTCAAAGCATATGACAAGTGAATAAATAATTTTCCCACAATTTATAACCTATTGTACTTTTTCAAGACACACATGGTTCAGACTTCATATTTTTAATATTTTAATTAGTAACGTTTCAATGAATTTTAATGTGTATAATTAGTTGACGATTTGAAACATGTGTTGCCAACTTCAAATTCAGAACTTATATTTCACCGTACTTTACATGAAGAACATTCAAAAACAACATAGAAACTAATCTCAACAAAGATGTAAGTTATTAGTACCTTAAGGTCCGAATGACACACTAATTTGTTCAATTCTTCATTGTAGTATCCCTGAAGATGGAAATAAAACATTCCGAAAGCTTGGACAAACTTTAAAGAGTACACTTTTTCTTCTGCTGCATACCCCAATAATCAATTTGTTACACCTAACTAGTCAGCAACGACTATCTTTCACTATATATATATATATATATATATATATATATCAGGTTTTTGGGTGAGTTCAAGAGCAGTTAATGATAATCTTGAATGAATGTATGAATCTGTAGAACCAAGCATATAGAAACGATAATTATTCGTAAACGATTTCTCTGTTTTTGGATCGAAAAGAATTTATGTAACTTTCCCCGTTGAAAATCAAAATATAACACGAATTCAGGTGATTTTATCCAGTTTTAAATATTATTCGTAAAATATTTCCATCAAATATCATTTTGAAAATTTTCCCTCAAGCATTTCGCCTCTAAGAAATTCAACTCGTGCAATTTGCGGCCTCATTATCAAAGATTGAAATACTCCAACTTCGCTTTCGTGGTTTGATCAGGTTATAAGACCGCGAATCGCATTCGGTGAAATTTCCAGGCGCAATACTTTCTCGAAAATTTTGAGCGATAAAACCCCTAGCACTTATGATATTACCCTCAATGAAATCCCCAGCACTTATACCTTCGATAAATCATTTGACTTGTAAGATGATTTCCACAAATTCACAGATTGATTTCACAATTTTCATTCCCGAGACAAATAAATGCTGTATTTTTATCGCATTTTCATTTGCAGATACTTCTGGCAGAGGCTACCCAGTCGGATCATAATAAGATGTCTGTCAGTTTATTTTGTGATCGAGCAGTGGACAAGCAACCACGAACACCCAAGGGATTAATTTACATTGACAAGTTAGGGACACTGTCGCATGCTGCGAATATAGCTTTCATCTGCTTACAAGTGAGTATGTGGAATACTTTCTGGAGATTTTTCTCCTGCTAATGCACCGTTCCTACCGAAGCTAAGCAAACAGAAAACATAACATAGGCGTACCAAAATGTAGTATAGAAGCCATGATTCACATCTTCGGTACAATTTTCTATTTATTCTATTACAGTTTCTACAGATCCCTTTTTTACCGCTGATGAGGACTCATCTCTAGGCATTCTGGTTAACCGACAATTGCAAAATCGATCAAATAGCAATAACACGAACATAACTGAAAATTTTTTTCGTAAAGGGAGCTCAACAACAACTCATCTTACAACCACTTTGACACGATGTTGAGACCTACCTATGAATATTTTTTCACTTTTGTCTTGATCTTTCAAAGGGGTGAAACATGCAACCCCTATTCCATTTTTTACCAAAACTTTTTAACGAAACAAAATTTCTTAATTTAAAAATATGTGTTGAAAAAAACGATTCATCGAAAGGTAAAACAAGCGGAATGATTTTAAAATACTACGATTGAAGTCACAAGTTGTGCAAATAAAACGTGACAGCCACCTACTCGATTTTTTCGATTCCATTTACAGAAGATCCGTTCATGCTTAATGTTGTATTTTTTTTATTGGAAAACTATTGCTTATATGTACCCAACACAGGAGTTCAAAAAGTTTTGCCATGCATCGTTATTTTCGAAACATTTTCTTGAATTGAGAAATTGTATTTCGTTTAAAAGTTCTGGTAAAAAATGGAATAGGGGTTGCATGTTTCACCCCTTCAAAAGATCACAACAAAATTATAAATTATTCATGGGTAGCCTTTTTATCAGTAGAACAAGCCCACAAAATGCCATATCTCCAACTCTTCAGCAATTTCAAGAATAAAAACTTTTTTTTCTCATGAAGGTTAGACGACTGTCTAAGTTGAAGAGGAATCCTTCTTAAATTCGGGTATGCAGTCAACAAGGGGATGGAAAAAAAAGTGCACTCTTTTTTCTATTCAAGCTTTCGAGTCATTTATTGTCTCTCCATCAGGAACTCTACAACGCATTGAAATTAAACATTATTAGATATGGAAAACAATTCAGCATGTGTGTACTTACGGAAGTGAGGTTAAAAATCCCTTTCACTCGCAGCAATTCATAAAATAACATGTCACAACAGACAACACTCTCGGTATAGTCATATATAGTTAAAACTTATATCGAAATTGATCATGATTACTTAAACATAAGTGTAAAACATTTTAAAATTCCAAATGTGCTCTTATGGAGGTCATGTTGGATTCAAGAGAAAGTGGTGAAAGGTGAATGACAATTGAAGTATAAATGAAGTTGACAATTGACATGTATGAAAAATTGATATTAGACTTGTTGCCAACATACAATGAGATGAAAAATAATACCACCACCAGATCAAGGGTACCAACTTGATGTTAATTGAAACGATTTTGGTCTGTCTCATAAGGAGAATGACAGAGAAAATATGAGTTTTAGAAAAGGTGAAAAATTCAATAACCAACATTTCAAGGGTACCAACTTATGTTTGATGAATTGAATTTTGGTCTGTCTCATAAGGAGAACGACTGAGTAAATATTAATAGATTATGCTGAGATTATCAATGTCCGTTTTCGAATTCATTGAGTTAGGTTCTTTGAAAATTTGTGTCATTTCGAGAAAAAATATCTTTTGTGAATTAGATTAATGTTCCAAGATATTCACATTATCATATTCTGGGTTATGTTTCAATGCCATGGTGTGATGAGCTAATGAACAAGTTTTTTTTTTATTTCTAGTATCACTTTTATGGGAGGTAATTCTGTCTCTCAATTTCCTTTTCTTTTCGCATTGAGAACAAGGGATACAATAAACCAAATTCGAATTGTCTACTAGAGGATCTTTTTTTAATTTAAAAAATATTTTCAATACGTTTGGTTTTTGTTAGCAATTCTTATGTTGGGAATCTTGGATAATAATAATTTGTTGAATTAATAATTTAAAGATTCTAATATCAATTTTCCATACATGTCAATTGTCAACTTCATTTATACTTCAATTGTCATTCATCTTTCACCACTTCCTCTTGAATCCAACATGACCTCCATAGGAGCCCATTTGGAATTTTAAAATGTTTTATACTCATGTTTAAGTGATAATGATCAATTTCGATATAAGTTTTAAGTATATATGACTATACCAAGAGTGTTGTCTATTGTGACATGTTATTTTATAAATTGCTGCGAGTGAAAGGGAGTTTCAACCTCACTTTCGTAGGTACACATGCCGAATTGTTTTTCATATCTAATAATGTTGAATTCTAATTCATTGTAGAGACAACAAAAGACTCGAAAGCTTGAATAGAAAAAAGAGTGCACTTTTTTTTCTATCCCCTTGTTGACTGCATACCCGAATTTAAAAAAGATTTATATATATATATATATATATATATATATATATATATATATATATATATATATATATATATATATATATATATATATATATATATATATATATATATATATATATATATATATATATATAATATTTCATTTACAGGTTGTGGAATTACCAAATATGCCCTCAGAAAAATATATTAAGTTTGCCAAAGAACAAATAGATTATATGTTGGGTGCTAGCGGAAGAAGTTTCGTCGTTGGATACGGACATGATTATCCAAGGAGGCCGTACCATTCAGCAAGGTAAATATTTTTTCTCCATAAAGAGAGTGAAAGGTTTTCTCAAGTGCAAACCCCAATCCAAATGTTAACACGTGTGCGGAAAGAATTTCAATAGCTCCAGAGGGACACGACTTCAACAGCAGTACACAAACATTTCATAATCAAGAGCATGCATGTGGTAGCAGCCTCTTTTCAGATGAGAAAAAATGTTTTTTCATACATCAGTGTCTGAGCATATAGCATCATTATTTGGTCACAGTCTCTTGAGATGAATCAGATCAGGCACGTACGTATGGTGATTTTCATCTTCTGCTTGGTAGTATTTGCAGTTGCAGCCACATTCAATGTGTCCCATGTAGGATTTATTCAAAGATAGGTAGGTTATTATCAGTAAAATACTATTTCGTTAGCAAATATTCAACTTGATAGTAGATTCCACTTAAAAACAATTCCATTGCCACAGACATAGGGAATCTATGGAAAACGAAGGTAGCAGGAGTTCTGAGTTTTAAAATCAATCTACCTGATATTTGACACTAATTCTGCAGGCATCAAAACAAACCTATCATTTGATATGTTCTCTACTGTATAGGGTGTTATGTAATAAGTGTCCGATATTCCAAAGGACGATTCCTCAGTTATTGATGAGGTGAAAAGTTCATATAAGTATGGCTCCGCAAGGCCTTCATTTTTGATATACAAGGTAATGAAAATTTATTTTTATTTTAGTTTTTCGTAAATAATTTCCAAAATAATGTAGATGTTCGGACGAAAAAATTGGTATTTGGAGATTTTTAAATATGAGAAATTCCAATTTGATCTTAGTTTGGCCCTTAATTGTAGGAGGTGCCGCCTACAGGTATTTGTCTCTTTTGGGGAGTGACAACTTTGTCGTGCATGTATGTGTCACATTTTCTAGAACAAAAATCAATTTCCTCATCATTTTCACGCGAGAAAGGTATCCTGTTCAAAAGTCGCTAAAATCAGCCGTTTTCGAGATATTCTGATTTGAATTGATCGATGCATCCAATCTTCTAATCATTGATTCGCGAACTCTTTGAAAATAAAAGTGGGCAGGAATCCTTGGAGATTATTTTATAGGTCCATTTATTCTAGAAAGATTGAACGAAGAGAGATATCGTCATTTTCTTGAAGAAGATTTGCCTACTTTACTGGAAGATGTGCCGCTTAGACTACGAAATGAAAAGGGGTTTATGCATGACGGTGCCCCGGCACATTTTAGCATCCAAGCGCGATAATTTATAGATCCAACTTTCGGCAACCGTTGGATTGGTCGGAGAGGGCCTCAAGCATAGCTCCCCAGGTTACTAGACCTAAACAGTTTGTATTTTTTCCGTGGGGACATCTGAAATCCTCAATTTAACAGACACCCATCCAAAATGAAGAATAATTAAGTAATCGAATAATTAACTCTTGTAGAACGATTCCAAATACTCAAGGAATCTTCTGTCTGTCTGGTGTACCCTTTATGTATGATAATAATGTTTTGCCAATCGGTGGTTCCTGAACGAAATATTACGGGAGATGACGAATTTTAAAAAAATTGCCAAATCGGTTTAGCCTATCTTACGTATTGCGCTTGCAACTATATTTTTATTATATAGATTCGGCAAACATCGGACGACAGTGTAGCCCTCTGTTGAGTCATGAAAACTTTCTTCGAGATTCAAGTACCAACCCATAGAATGATAACATGAATCAAATGGGATTCATGTCCATTCAAGCAGAGATTATTCCTATACCAGTGATCTGCTATATTTTCCACCTCATCCCCAATGTTTTTAAGTGTGCGCAAGTCTGAATAGTGTTTGGGAAAAGAAAGTGAAAAAAATCTTTCATGTAAATAATGATAAGAAAGAGTCTCAGAACAGACCCCTGGGGCACACCATATTCAATTTCATGTGAGTCGGATAGCGTCTTGCTCTCAGAGATACAGTAAGTGAGAAACACAATCGAACGCTTTATTGAGGTCTACAAGGGTAATCGATGTAAAAATTCCTTCCTCAAAAAACGTCGATGATATTTTCTACAACCGTATAAATAGCATCGAGTGTTTCCCGGATTTTTCCTCAACCCAAACTGGAATTTATGTATTGAAGGAAAATTTTGATGGAAGCTGGTAAGACGTTTTCTTGATATGATTTTAAATAATTTCCCATTAACAGGAATTAAAGATACCGTCAATGATTGATGGGGTCATCGGAGTTACCTTCTTCAAAAGTAGAAATAACTTTGGATATTATCAGACAATCTGGAAAAGTACCGGTACTGAAGCATAGATATATTAGATCTGTTAATGGCTGAGACGATTGAGTTGATATCGTGAATATTGAAACTTTTCGACTTTTCCAAGGAATTTATTGCATCCATGACGTCAATGACGGTCACTGGTTTGAGAGAAAAAGTAACATTTGGGCACGGCATAAGTCTCAAAATCAAAGTCGGCATCGGGTAAGTCTCTGATAACAAGAGTCTCTAGGTGTGTTAGACGAATTCGCGATGAGATCATTAAATGCATATTTCTTTGCTTTTGTAATTGCAGAGCGGTATTTCTTCCATAGGTTTTGTGAGCCTCCTTGCCATTTTTGTTTTTTGTAACGTCATATACTTGTTTTATGGCAACATTAGATTTGCTCATTTCTCGAAGATTGTTGTCGAACAAATGTAATTGAACTTCATTCGCCGAAATGTTTTTCAGTGGTAAATCTTCGTGAATCAAATTTTGAAAAGTATTCATGGAATATACAGAGATACAGGGTGAATGAGCCAAATTCATATCTATTTCAGTCAGAGACTGTTAAATTTTTTCAGTGCCCCATGCAGTTACCAATTTGCTAACTCCGTACTGGAATCCACCGGGTGAGTCAAAATAAAACCGATAAACGTCGTATTCAGATTCCTTACTTCATTTTGAAGTGAGAAGTTTGTATCAATGTATGTCCTAAAATGGATCCTCTCTGAGATACAGGGGGTCGAATGTACGGAAAAAGAATTCAGAATTCAATACATTTCTTCAAAACTCCCGTAGAAAAAAAAAATGGTATACTATTCTAGGTTAATTTTTGTGATAATTTGAAGTTTTTATTTGCAATTTCATTAAAGCAGTGGCGAAGTTACGGTCGTATGTGGCCAGATTTTCCTCCATATTTACTTCAGATAGATAAATAGACGTATTTATGTTTGACGACAGTTAGGATCATCGATTCTCACATTGGGCTCATCATTCCATATGCCTCAATGTAGATATGCCCTGTATTGAGTCGATACATCGTTTTCTGTGTGCTATGATCGCATAATGCCAATTTTTACATATTGAAATAGTTTACAACTTCCTGAACATTTTGGTATGGTGCAAGAATTGAAAACCTATAACTTCTTCCCATGACTCCCACTAACAATATCCAGGGATCTTTCTCAAAAACAAGGCTCATAATGCAAATCCAATACATGTGTGTATATCTCTAGGGAGCACATTGGACATAATTTGGACAAATAGAGGATGTTTACTGTAGGCGTCCTATCGCTCTCCAAGTCCACGTTTTGACATGAACACAAAACAGATGTTTCAAGAATGTCGTGTGCTATGAGACCCACTGAGCAAGAAACATACCCGAGAAGTTCAATAACGTTAAATTCTTGTACCCGTGATGACGTTTCTGAGAAAACATAATTTATAAGTTATGGAATCGTAAGATTGCGATGTTATTATAAGCATTGTTATTAATACTGCCCGAAAAATCATCACAGCTTCATTCCGTACCAAAACGTACTTCGAGACATCTCCAGAACATCTTGGTGATTCATTTATAGAAATGTGTTTCATTCATATCTTTCAGATGTTCTGGTTTCAGAACATTTCAATACCATGGGAATGTCGAAGATACGTTTGATGGTTGAGAAATATGACGTAACCGATTCGTAGCAGAAACGTTCCTATCTGGTTTTGTGTTTATTCTTCGTCTGCTCTAACCTAACCTAACCTCAAATAAGTGGCGGTATTTCATTTATCGTTCAACGATCTCTTGTGCCGGTTCTATACTACTTAGTTAGTTTTTTTGACTGATCAAATTATTGATGGTGTTCATCACCTATCTACAAGAAAATCAATATGTGAAAAAAAAGTTGGTTTCCTACTAGGAGGGTGATTAATAAAATCCCAATATGATGGTTTGATTTGTTTGTGGCATCAGTTTTGCCAAAGAATTTGCATCCTGATTTTAAGAATCAACAGGAAATATGCTTAAGACAATTGGAAATTAAATAAAGATATATTTATGTCCCTAAGTATCTATATCATCATGGACAATAGGGTTATACTTTTGAATTGTATCACAACTCTCAACCCAACTCTCAACATGATATATGGATCGACACAAGCGAATACACTATAAACACTTAAGTATTTCGATATTTCATTGTAGCGTCTGGAAAAACCCTATTAGACCAGGGCCGAAGCCATCAAAAATGGTAAAAAATTAAAAAAAAATTACAGTAGGATGAAACCCATTAGAAAAGGAGGGGAATATGATAAAAATGAAAGGAAAAATAAATTACGGTCGATCCGAGTTCGGGAAGTGGGAGGGGGTGAGTTTTTAAGGGTAAAAAATGGTTTATCTTGATTTCCGGCAAAACCAAGTCCTATGGAAAAAAGTTGTAGGTAATAAAAAGATCTACAACTTTTGTATTCACAATTTTTTCACATAACCTCAAAATTTAGGTGAAAAATTCAAATAACCAAGTTTTTGGTTTTTTATTTTTATCTTTTTCAAAAAAAAAATTGTTCTACGAAATTTGGTGAAAACTTACCTTATTATGTCCCAAATACACTGTAATTTATTTGATTTAAAATATTTATTTTTTCGCCTTATTTTAACTTAATATCAAAAAAGCACCCTAATTTCCAATCGAAAATTCTCGCGTCAAAATATCAGCTTTTTCCAAAAAGTCGGTAGGCGTTTTGTTCGTTGAAATCTCTACTTTCTGATGGTGTAAAAAAAAATATACATTACTGAATGTTCTCAGAAAATGCAAAAAATTTAAAAAAACTCATATTCGAAATTTTTTTTTGTACAATTTTGAGCTATTTATTAAAATTTACACTTTAATTACTCAAAAAACGTGAGATTTTATGTTACATTGATAAACATCTATTTTCTCAAACCAGGCTCTGGAAATGGATAGGATCTATTTTTCACGTCTGATAGTTTCAAACATGAATCCTTCAAAAATATTGTTGCAGTTCTGCATTGTTTTTCTGGTTGCGATACAACATCTGGATTTGCCGGAAAAGGAAAGAAAAGTGTCGTTAATTCATTATTAGACGCGAAAAATTTGTCAAATTTGGCCGATGTTTTTTATAAGAAAGATGCAAGTAAAGAAAATATAAAAAAAATGGATTACAATTAATCAAATCTATTTATAAATGTAAAAAAGAAAAAATAACACTGAATCAATTAAGGTTTCAAAAATATCAATTGGCAAAAATTAAATCATACTTCATTTTGGCAAACCTCCCACCCACAGAAGGAGCAGCAGAACAACATTGTTATAGAGCATATTATCAGCTTCAAACTTGGTTGGGTAACGAATTGACAGCAACAGATTGGGGCTGGAAGCAACACCAACATGGCATTATGCCCAAATTTACAAAAAAGGATTTAATTCCGGAAGTATTGCTCAAAACTATTTGCTGCAGCTGTGAAACAGGATGTAACAGTTTAAAATGTGGCTGCCGAAAACATGGTTTGAAATGCACAAATTTATGCACTAATTGTCATGGTTCTGAAAATTGCTCCAATATGGAAGAAAAAATCTACGGAAAGTAAATGATTCAGATGAAATTCTGGATGAAGAACCAATGCAGACTGGAAATAACATTGGAGACGAAGATGATGGTCTTGAAGATTTCGACGATCAACTAGAGTTGGAAAGGCTTGTCGAATCTAACGATGAAGAAATGCCTTCAAAGAGACAAAAACTAATGAATAACTGATTAGAATTTCAGATAAGGTATTAATAAATAACAAGATTAACGTTTTTGGAAAAAAATATAATGAATAATGTAATCAGAATTATGTATCTAAATTCAATAGTACGATTAACATGTATATTTATATTTTATGAGATTTTAAAAATTTTTAAAAAAAAAATTGCCAATCACTTTTTTTGATGAAATTGAACATAGTGATTGAACTTTTTTTTTCTAATTTGAGTTTTTTTTCAATTTTTTGCATTTTCTGAGAACATTTACTATAGTAATGTATATTTTTTTACACCATCAGAAAGTAGAGATTTCAACGAAAAAAAAACATTTCGACTTTTTGGAAAAAGCTGATATTTTGACGCGAGAATTTTCGATTGAAAATTAGGGTGCTTTTTTGATATTAAGTTAAAATGAGGCGAAAAAATAAATATTTTGAATCAAATAAATTACAGTGTATTCGGGACATGATAAGGTAAGTTTTCACCATATTTCGTAGAAAAAATTTTTTTTTTGAAAAAGATAAAAATAAAAAACCAAAAACTTGGTTATTTGAATTTTTCACCTAAATTTTGAGGTTATGTGAAAAAATTGTGAATACAAAAGTTGTAGAACTTTTTTCCATAGGACTTGTAGTTTTGCCGAAAATCAAGATAAACCATTTTTTACCCTTAAAAACTCACCCCCTCCCACTTCCCGAACTCGGATCGACCGTAATTTATTTTTCCTTTCATTTTTATCATATTCCCCTCCATTTCTGATGGGTTTCATCCTACTGTAATTTTTTTTGGTTTCAAAAATTATCGACCCTGGTCTATATAGCCAATACTCAAAAACGCAACTGAAAAGGATTATTATCAAATTTATGCGAGGTAATGAGAAATACTTCTGACAGCATTGATAATGAAATATTTCGATACCCATGCAGGTGTAGTACAGAAAGTTGTCCCAACATTTTCGGATTTTTCATTCGACAAAATAGACATGGAAGGGCTACGACATGCAAAACAATGATTATTGAAGGAAACCAAAAACTGAGGATGTCATCGTAATGACCCTTCTTTGATTTTGAAAGTTTTTAGTTCCGAGATTTCAGTATATAATAATTATTCTATTTTGTTTATTTTTTGTTTGATATTCCATGTTTTGATATATTTTTTTATTTCAAATTCGAGTTTACTCAAATGATGTATCCCGCCACC
>JAFIRS010005820.1:0-48719 GCA_018342105.1 Gonioctena quinquepunctata | reverse complement strand
CAAACATAGAAAATTTCGGGGGCCCAGCCCCCTTTCCCCCCCATTGAAAATGACTGATGGACGAAATTAAGATTGTTCAAAGGTAAATGGTAAGATTCCTCCAATTGTCAGTAGTAAACTCCCAGAGTTTTTCGGGACCATTTCATTGACATATTTTGAACGTTGCAGCAGATGAACACCAAGTTTTAGAGGACTGCAATCGGCTTCATTATATTGTAAACTTTTGTGTTTTTTTTTTACCCTCAGTCGTGAACTCTCAATATTTGTCACTTTCTTTTTCATAAGACTCCAGCATCTCTCCTACCATAATTTCGCCCCAGAAAATTTTTATGGCGGGCATGTCTGTAGCATCGTCGACATCGATACCACAAGTTCCCGTTAAGTGTGCGTAAACTTATGATACGTTTTAGAAGTGACACGGGCTCTTGGTCTACTATATCAGAGGGCCAGTATTCTGGCAACTCTATTTTCTCTATTTCCATAAACTCTCTTCTTAATCTTTATTTAGAAACCTTAGATCCCATCAATCGATGTGCCATTTGATATTCTACCTACATATACCATGATTATCATAAAAATGGAAAGACATACTGCTTGAAAACACAAAAAGAAATCGTTCATCTCAGACCGGTTTTTTCTATATTTTTTACAAGCTTCTATTTAACTTCACATTTGTATGTATGTATGTATCTAAGTATGTTTAGTACAAATCTTGTAAGTGAATTTTGACGCACCTCCAGACGCCCGATTACCTTGAAATTTGGCAGGTGTTCATAAATACGGTGACAATGCCTTATAGAGAAAAAACAAAATCGCTGCTCTAATATGGAGGACGAAATTTGTGTTTATGTTCCGATTCTATCGAAAATTGGTATGTGGGAGTTTTCGGGGTCGAATATTATGATTTTTTTGTCAAAATTAATAAATTTAAGATGGCGGCACCGATATGGCGGACGAGTTTCCTAATTATGGTCCGATACGATTCAAAATTGGTATATGGGGGTTATCGAGGTAATTTTTTTTACAAAATTCATATAATCAAAATGGCGGCTCCAAGATGGCGGACGATCGCTGTGATTATGGTCTGATTCTATTCAAAATTGGTATGTGGGGGTTTTTGGGGTCGGAAAATATATTTTTTCGTCAAAATTCATAATTTCAAGGTGGCGGCTCCAAGATGGTGGACGAGTTTTATGATTATAAACCTGTTTTATTCAAAATTGGTATGTAGGAGTTTTTGGAGTTATGTCGGAAAATATATTTTTTCGTCAAAATTCATAATTTCAAGATGGCAGCTCCAGGATGGCGGACGAGTTCATCTTTAGATGGTCTTCTCATCGAAGAACTAGATAGCTCAAAACTAGATAGTTCAAGGCCTCATACTGATAATGCTTGAACAAAAATGCATAGATTAAGGCATACTAACTTAAAAGCACATATAAAAATAAATAATAAAAAACCTTTTTGAATAGAAGCTTTTATTCAAATGTGCTTAAAAGTTCAAAATAATTGTTCCGTGAGTTACAGATTCAAAAGCTTGTCGTTTTGTATCCGAACAGAAAACTTTCCGCGACAAGTTCTTGAATCTGTAACACACTACGTCACATCTAAAGCAATTATCTTTAGTTTTTGCCAACCTTGGACCTTACTCATTGATAAATAAAAACAGAAAGGCATACTACTTAAAAACACAAAAAATGTTACGTTTATCTTACACCGGTTTTCTCTATATTTGCATCATTTTCTAAATATTTTCAACAACCTTGGACCGTACTTATTGGTATGCCATTTGTTATTCCACCTATATATACCATGATTATCATAGAAAGGGGGGGGCATACTGCTTAAAATCACAAAAAAAATTACATTTATCTTACACTGGTTTTCTATAATTGTATCATTTTTAATATTTTCAACAACCAGTAAGGTCCATACTCATTGGTATGCCATTGGTTATTCCACCTACATATATGTTCCACGATTATCATAAAAACAGAAAAGCATACTGCATAAAAACGCAGAAATTTTCATTTATATTTCACGATGTTTTTTGCATATGTCAATATTTTTAACTCTCTCAAACGATATGCCAAGAAAATTCTCATGTACATCTTACGTTACCATGAACTGTATGAAAATAGAATGACATACTGATTGAAATGACGGAATGTTATTCCATGAGTGCTAAAAAACTTGCAATGTCAAAGTAATTATGCATACGCAATCGGTATGCCATCTTTTTAAAGCAGTTTTATAACAATAACTTATCAGTGGCAGCCTGTTTAGAAACGCGGAAAATTTCCTTATTCAAATACAAGTTCACGTGACCATAACAGCCCTTCGGGCCCACCCTAACGTTATGCCAATGGTTTTCCGAAGATTTTTATAATTTTTGAATTGCATTACAAAACACATGGCAGCCTGATTAAAATCGTACCAAAACACATAATTTTTAAACGAATGACGAATCAGTTTTTAATATGAAAAACCCAGGACGACTCTTTGATTCATGCATTATTATCATGAGGACATATGGACAATTTTGTCTTCTAGAAAGCATACTGAGTAAAATCTTATCTCAAAATCTATCACTATCCCTCAGTCTAATTGCATGAAAACACGTTATTTCTATGATTACAACCTATTCACCATTTCCAACGGAAACAGTCAGAGCCTTTTGACATTCACTCGCAAAAAAGTTATTTTCATTTCTGGTCGAAATGGAAGTAGTATGTCATAGGACATGTTATTGAAGAGAGAAAACGAAATCCATTCGATATAGATTTGACGCCCAGGTTCATTTCTAAAATAGCGATTCCTCGAATTTAGTTTTGTTTCGATTGCAATTTATACTAATGGATATAGTCAATTCACAGGAGAATGGAAGGAGCCAGGTCTGTGGAGAATATTGCTATCTACGAAATAAGGTGAATGAAAAAACCATTTGATGTGATAAATAATAATAATTATAATGAATGCTTTTATTGCAATATTCAAAATGTGATATACAAAGTTTCTAACGAATATTGCAAAAGGTAGAGTGTGCACTTCTTTGGATGAAAATCAAAAAGCAGCGCTCTTCCACTCAACCTTGGAAAAAAAATAAGGAAAATAAAATAAAAAAATATAAAAAGTGGAATAAAGAACTGAAAATGACATGAATAACAGTCAGCTGAAGTATGAAACATCGACCAATTAGGAGTCTTGAAATATTCTGTTTTCAATGGCTCATTATAATTTCCCATATTGGCTTTCAAATTTAACATAATTGTCATGATCTACATATAGAGCTTGGAAAAAAAAAAGTTTCGAAAGAATATATTCATTCAGAAAGATCACATGTAAACTATGGAAAAATCCAGTATTTATATATGAATTCATATTACGTGAAAGTTATTCTATTCAAACGAGTATTGAACTCAATGAACCAAGACATTATGAAAATAACATCATATAACTATGCAGGAAATAAAACAATAATTATAAACGGCGCGTGGAATGCCATGAAATTTGAAACAAAGGTTCCTAAACATAGATGTACACCGAAAATAGTATCTAATTATGAGTTCATCAGAAAAAAGATTACCTATTTATAAACACCCTAATAAAAGAAGCGACACAGCTGCATCAGAGTAGGCGAGACAAGGTAATTATATTTAAAAATAAAACAAAGCCAATTGAGGATCGTATAGTAGATTATAGATTTCTCTGCATGTGTGAATATGCGGATATATAAACAGTTTTGGAACAATAAGAGTCATTCCATTCGGGTATTTATTTCAATTCAGTATGTTATTCATGATGTGCATTGGCATCTTAAATTGAGTTATTTTGATCAGTTCATGTTTGAAGCAGATAGATAAAAACTCTCCATTGTACTTCAGATACAAACAAGTTAAAATGTACCAGTTATTAGAACTCACACTGATGAGTTTATTCACCAGTTTATAAGAAGCAAATCACCTTCAACATCGTAGCTACAAAGAAAACGAGTCGAACTGCATACACTGATATATATTCAGAAGAATTCATCCGAAATTCATCATTGCTCCCGAAGTAAATAAATAATTAAATACTTATCGGGATTTCTTAAAATTAAACTAAAAATCAGTTGAATAAAAATATTTGCAAGATTAAATATCGGAAATGATTTTAGTGAAGTGATCTTCGTACTCAGTGTATATATATATATATATATATATATATTTATATATATATATATATATATAGGGTGAGACTACATATTTTTTCTCTTTGATTGTATTGTGTACCAGGCTTTATATAATGAACATTTTTCCACATCCATACTCTACATTCCTTGAAGTTTACATCAACCACTTTGATAAATATTTATTCATTTCATTAGATTTTGATAGTTGCTTGTTCTAGGAAGATGTATAAAATGATTAATACCATTCAATGATTATAACTGAAAACTTTTTCTATTAGGTTTTTAAGTCCAGCAAAATATTTAATTGGTTGTTTAAAGAAACAAAACAATTACAATGTTAATTGTTTCAACCCATATAATTGACTTAGGTGGTTCAGATTTGTGTACATTGACGAATACAGCATTTAGAATATATTGATGAAGCATTGAAGAAGTATTAAGATACATTGCTGTTTGATTCTGCTACCATTGAATTAAAATATATTGGTCATGCCTTAAAATTACAGAACTGTGTAGTTGATATAATATTGGTTATTGCTATGATTTTATTGCTGTGTTCACATTCATATTTTCTGGTGAATTTATATAAAATGGTTTTATGAGAATTTATTGATTGATGGTTTTGTATTTTGTTTTGAAGCTTGATCGTAATTATATTCTTTTAAATTTACAACTATATCATTATTTCATTTTTTTTGATAGCTTGAGTTATGACCGAGTACATAGATCGAAACGAACCTCGATCATATACTGATTGAATTGATTTAATAGACCGTTCTAGAGGTAAATTCTGGTTGTCAGAAATTTTTTAGTTGCACAACCCTCAGTATAGAACCTCTAACTACTTTTATGAGACACGCTTTGTTATTTCAATTGTATTTAAAAGATTTAGTATTGAGTAGAGTGAATTCAAATATTACCAGTTCAGTTAGACATCATTTGACGGTATTTGTAAAATCCTTCTATTGGATTTTCTGAAGTGTTTCTTTGGTAAAAGTTACTGTGAGGTTCGACAAACACTTGGGTTTTTTGAAGTGGTGTGTGAATTCATCACACTCTGTATATACCTAGGTTTCAACATCATTCCGTATAATTGCATAACAATAACATCCAACATTCCGGGTATTCCGGAGTTCTCATAGAAACCACAGTAAGCCCATTTCAGAATCCATGAAGTTCATAATGGCGAGACAAAGAACTAATTATTCTGTGAGATCACCAGACAGAACATCAATCCCATCAGTCACCAGCTTCTCTCCTGTTTATATGCTATTTTATCAGTATACGATCCCGCATAATGATTCCCCTTGGGACAAACATGAGGGTTTCTTGTTGGATCTTTTGAAGTCTATGCTCAGTTGAATTTCTCGGATATATATAATTCATCGTTGAGTTTCTTACTAGTACAATGATGAGACGATGGCAAGATAGCTGCAACAGAATACAGTAGACATAGGTATAACAACTGCGATAATCTTAAAGGAGATACTTAAATTCAACAAAAAATATCGATGTGTGGAGAATAATGTTACCTATATCATTTCATTTATTCATATTTCAAATATTTTATTTCATACATTTTAAACACATATAAATATTATAAGAAGTAGAAAAACTTAAAGTCATCTCCATAATTTAATATCGCAATCGATTAATTATGTGATGGAGGATAGGTAAAAAACCATCGATTAGTACATGTTTCGAACCTCTATAGGTTCATCATAAGCTGAATGTAAAATTCTATAATAAAAGAAGAGAAGGGGGTTGAAACCATAGGTAGTGAAGTACAAGATGTGTTACTCACATGGAGAAGAAAAAGTGATGGGTAAAAACATTAATTATATGTCACGAAAAGTTTGCCATTCAAAAATTATTTTTTCCCTTTTTTTAACATTAAGGAGGCTGAAGCCATTAGCCAATATAAAAAGATCTTACAACATGTGGAACAGTGATAGCAATGAGTGGTGAAAGACAGCACACAGGGGCCATCCATCAAGCAAACTGAATTGTCAAAACACCACCATGGAGCGATGACAGAAGAACAACATGCACAGAACATTGGTGAAAAGGAAGCAAATCCAAACTGGAGCATATAGTATTATGTGCAAAGAGCTCAGATGTCACCTTTCTATATTTGTAACAATTATATAATTATAGCTGAGAGTAGAACATGTGTGTATTAAATTAAAGATCAGTGCGTTTATGACGGACTAGTTATTCCAACGAGCGCCATGAAGTGCGTCTTCTATAGAGGAAAGGAATAGCACAACACACCTGTCCAACGAACAGATCTACAATGATATAGAACAATCGGTTTTTCGGAGATCAAGGCAAGGAAGAAATCCAATAAAACGTGAGGGAATTGAAAAAAATATAAATATTTCAGTTTAGCTGGCCATTCTACCTACCTACAAAGTAGGTGTAATCCCTTTTCGGAATACAAATTTCAGTAATATCATCAAATCTCTTGGAATCATGCCATCATAGTAATAATAGTAGTTCCACTATGCAATCATAGTGGAACTACTATTATTACTATAATGATATAGAACAATCGGTTTTTTGTAGATCAAGGCAAGAAAGAAATCTAATAAAACGTGAGGGAATTGAAAAAAAATATAAATATTTCAGTTTAGCTGGCGAATCTACCTACCTACAAAGTAGGTGTAATCCCTTTTCCAATCGGAATACAAATTTCAGTAACATCATCAAATCTCTTGGAATCATGCCATTATAGTTATAATAGTAGTTCCACTATCCTTATCTCCGATCATGAATTAATTTACATCGCTCTTGACTTAACGGAAGACAAATTTGAACCCATCCCTACAACCTACAGATTGCAACAAATTTATTCAGCCACAATACAGAAAAAATGAAATCCATTTGTGGTAAGTCAAAACAGAGCAGTAAGCATGTATGGGGGATGTTAAAATAGACATAGACATAAAAACGAGACAAAATACATTTAAAATTTTTTTTTTTTAAATTAGGTTGGGTGAAGAGTGGTCCCCAATGGCATCTAGTGGTTATTTATTTATTGTTAATGCGTCGTAGTTTCCCATGAACACACATTTTGATACTTAAGTAAGAGCTTCTGCATGATAATGAAGAGACCTCGTTACATTGGTTAGGTGACTCAACACTAATTAACAACATAAACAATTATGAGGATTTGAGTTTATTTGGCATTGCGCAAAATGGCTTTTTAGAACTGGTCGCTAGTGCTGAAAATAACGAATCCATAACAACTGATAATTCAAACGAAAGCCATATAAAATCAGCAGACCAAATCATTGAAACAATCTTAGAAGCTAAATCAACAGTAACAAACCTTTGAAACCATGTTGTAGAATTACTGGCAACAATACCACAAACAAAATTCACATTTCAAAAATAGAATACCTTGAACCAGCTAATCTTCCAAACGATTCAGTCAATGATAATAATTTTCTAACGCCTCCCAGTCAAACATCGTCCGTAAAATCCGATGTTAACGACGCTACAGTCAATGATAAAGAAAATATTTCTTCAAATATCAATTCGCATACACCTCCCAATCAAACACCTTCCGTAAAATCCGATTTTGTCAACCCACCATTTTCTGAAGTATGTCCGGAACCATGTAGTAGTCAGTTACCTTCGTCATATTTCAGAACACGGCCCGAGTTTCCTACACCTTTCAAAAATGCTTTTTATTTTTCCAAGAAGCCACAGCAAAATGCAAAAAAACGAGTAACAAAAAAGGTAACACCGATTGTTGCCATAACTGATGAATTTGTATCAAAGGCGACTAGAAGCCGAAAAAATGTCCAAAGAAGAAAAGAAAAAAAAGACCTGCCAAGAAAAACGCAGAGAAAATTAAAACAACAATCCCTAAGAAATTAAACGGCAAAAAAACAAAAGAAGTAGACCAAGAACAAATAAACCAAGAACAACCGCAAGCAGAAGGAACACAAATTGATAAAGAACAGCGACCGGAAAAGAACAGTCAGAAGAAAAATCAGAAGATATTACAATGAATTCAGACAAAGCAAAAGACGAGCAAGTAGAAAGTGAATGCAAAAAAGACAGCGGTTATCAAAAAGATGATTACGTGATCATTATATACGAAAATAGTTATTTGTTTTACTAGGCAGCAAAGTTGTAGATTGACTGCCGCGGTTGCTAGTTCATAGCCGAGCGTAGCGAGGCTAGACATTCAGCTAAGGCAGTCAATCTGCTTCGCTGCCGAGTTGAACATATAATTTTTTCTCCGATTGTTCATGATGATATATGTAGGATATTGTATTTACAAATTATTATAATTCCCCAATCTCTTTATTTTTCCTGTAGTTATTAATTAGAACAAAATTTGATAGAAATCGCAATTGTTGGAATGGTTGTTTGCTATGGAAACGTATATGTCCATGATAATTATAGTACGACAACTTAAGAAATTTCTGACAGTTTTGTCGAGAAATATTGGTATATTTATATTATGGACATTGATACCGACTTAGAAGTACTTACTCCTCCAGAAATAAGGGAGGTGGCAAAAAATATTGGGTTAAATTTGTTGCCGGAGAAGTCTCGGATGAAATATGAAGGAAATTATAAACGATTTATGGATTATTGCATGGAGAAAAATGTGAAGACTTTTTCGGATGATGTATTACTTGCTTATTTTGCTGGATTATCTTAAACAATGGAGAGTTCTACACTTTGGTCTGTATTCCATGTTGAAGGCAACTATGAATGTTGAAAATGGCATAGATATAGGAAGATATTTGAAGTTGCGGGCATATTTAAAACGGGCATCCGAAGGCTACAAGGCGAAAAAGTCTCGAGTTTTCGAAAAACAAGATATTACAAACTCTATACTGGATGCTCCAGGTGATGGATATTTATTAGCAAAAGTAAATTTTAAATAAGATATTTATACGATAAAGCGAAAATACTTATAATCCATTCTATTGGGTTGTATTGATTTTTGGAATTGCGGGTGCATGTCACTGCGACGAACTATTGAATTTAAAGTTAGAAAATATTGAAGTTATGAACAATGAACTATTGGTATCCCTATTGAACACGAAGACGAAGAATTAGAGATCTTTCGTAATGATGGAATATTTAGATGTTGTTAGAATGTTGGCCTGCCGAATTAAAAGACACCAGATTTTTTTTTGAATACGTGAAAGGTAAATCCGTATAGCAATTTGTTGGTATCCATAAATTTGGTAAAATACCTCAAGAAATAGCTGTCTATTTAAAGTTGCCGAATGATAAAGAATATACGGGACACTGCCTCCGTTGAAGTTCTGCCACGTTACTTGTAAATTCAGGAGGTGACATAACAATGTTGAGAAGACATGGTGGGTGGAAATCCTCAACTATAGCAGAAGGGTACATTGGGGATTCAATGGCAAGTAAAACCAGTATTTGTGAAAAAGGTTTGACAAATGTAGGAACTACTTATGAGGCGAATCCAACTGGTAATATGGTGAATGTAAAGAGAACGATATCTGAGGAAAGAAAAGGTGGCCTATGTATTCAAAATTGTAGTAATTTTACTATTAATGTTAATAACTACTAAAAATATATTTTTTGAACTCTTGTTGATAGTATTATGTAATAATTGCTAATGAATGTTTTTTCTTGTCAAAAAATGTCAAATGTTTTGTTACCAGTGAGAATAATTATTTTGCTGCCTAGGCAGGAAAGTCATGACTTTGCTGCCTAGGCAGGAAAAGTAATACTTTGCTGATTGATATGTGTCTGAAAAATAGATATTTGCTGTCAATCGGAGAAAATAAGTATTTTTCTGGACAAGTTATTGACAGAGACAAAACCAATTTTTTTGTTAAGGCCATAGTGGGATTCATTGGAGATGGCCAACTATTGAGGATGTCATCTGGTATGAAGAAGATGAAATTGTTTCTCGTATAAGTGCTCCTCGCCTTTCAGACTTTACTCTGTTCCTGAGATCAAAGATATGGACTAAAAGTGCAATATTCTTTTCAATGATATACTTAGGCACAAATTTTCAGTACTTATTACTCAAATACTTTTAAGTTGTTACAAATTTGTTTTTTTTATCATAAAAGGATTATTTTTGAATGTTGTAATATCTTTATTACTTTAATAAATATATAGTTCTGCATATTTTTCTCGTATTAAATGTTTTTTGTGTTCATTACAACCATATTTAAGAATAAAAAATATACGTTTCCAATTAAGGACCTTTTAGGTAGGAATTAGGGTCTATGTCAAAAATTTACGTCGGAATTAGCATATTTTCACATTAAAAAAAAATATTTATCAAAAAAGACATTTTATTATGTGAAAAAAAATATATGCCTATATTTCGGAACATATCATTTCACGTTCTAAAAATGCCAAGCATGATATAACTAAATCTGTTTTTCTAATATTTGAACTCAAACTCAAAAAACCCTAAACAACGTCGGAATATTGTGGTTTCACCTTATCATATATGTCATATATTTTTGTCAGTTTCACTATTATTGAAAAATAATAAGTTAATCTGAAAGTCATAAATTGTGATTTCAGGGCATTTTGCCAAACACGTCTAAGACATAAATGAATGAAAAAGCCATAACATTGGCTCATTTTCATTATCGATCATTTTTGTATATTTGGTGGATAAACTTTATTATTTTCATCAGTATCATTATTATTAGTATTATTTTTATGATATAAGATAAGGAAAAGATGTATAGGCAATATCATGAAGTACATATTGAATGAATATTTTTATTTGCGTAGAGGCACTGGGCCTATACAGCCAGTATCCTGATTCTATAAAATGATCGGCAAGGTTTAAACTTACAAGAGATAGAAGTACAATAAAGAGACGTAGACAAGGTCACTCACTTCAAGCCCAGGGGTCGTTCAGGGCGACTGTAATAATACATTAGGATAATCAAACAAAGGTTGACCGAGGCGTGCTCATAATTTTAAGTCAGATGACTTCACAAAATTAACGATGGCGTCGTTTACATCTTTTCTATTCAGGAATAGCAAGTATGCAGTGTTCACAGGCTGTTCTATTTTCGCAACCATCAACTCGCTCATCATTTGTGTAGTTTGTTGACGATATGTATGACATTCAAAAAATGTGGTCCAGGTTTTTGTAAGTGGCAAGGACAGCATGCATGGCCAACTTTTAGTCTCGCTATGGTCGTGATATTTTGTCTCGGAATGAATAATTGAATACACATGTATAGCTCGATTTGCACTTTTATTTTCCACTCATAGTCACATCATTACATAATATTCATTAACATAGGGGAGGGGGAGGCGGGGCATAACGGAGACTTTAAGGAAAATAAACAATAAAAAAATAAACATAAAATATTTTTTCATGAACACTAATGACAACTCTTTGATTACTTATTAATTTATCATTTGGCACCGAATTTGGTGAAATAAGAAATCAAATAACATTTTCAATTTTAATTTCACAAAACCCTCATGAAAACTCCATCGTGCCTTGGGGTAGGGGCAGTATGGGGTATCCAGTGCGGGGCAGTACGGGGTACACTATTTTATTTGTCACAGAATAAGCAGATTTGGATTTCTTCTAAATATGCGTCATCAACTCCTGTCATCAACTCCACTGTCCACATAGCTGTCAGGCCACCCAAAGCTCCGAAGACTTCAAATAAGTGTGGTTCGAGTCAACACAATAGATGCATAAGACATCCTCCTTAACATTTTCTCCATCAGAGCGAACTTTTTGAGTCTTCTGTTTTTTTGAGTTTCTATTCAACCGGGGATCATTCGGATTTGAACAGTTCTTCGTCCGTTTAAGTTGTTCGCATCTTCCCACACAACGGGGTACCCCATTGTGCCCCATAGCCATGTCCCCGTTATGCCCCTATGTCTAACAGAATTTCAAATGACGAAAAAAAAAATGAATTCAAGGTAAGAGTGATTTTGCTCAAAAAACATATCAATAGTTGATGTTAGTAGTAATGCACATTAAAAAAAACTATAGTAGTAATCTAAACACTTACCTTTTTAGACGCGTTTTGGTAACCACTCAAGATTAGATGAAATGTCGCCGGAAAAAAGAATTGGTCGTCAAAAATAAACGCATGCACTCTGATCGCCTGTCACTGCCGCACTGAAGGCCGATGCAAAATGCCCTCTTATAGGCAAAAACAAAACACGGCTAGTATGCGTAGTTACTTGTATGTGTGGATGGCCCCGTCGTGCCTCGCGTCCCTGTTATGCCCCCCCACCCCTATTTGAATTTATTCTCATAACTCTTTATCATTATCCATATAAAAATTATTCAATTAACTCCAACTTGCAAAGCAATGGAATTGAACCGTTTCATGTTCCTTATGAACAAAAGCACAGACAGTTATCACCGATTTTATTTTCTCTGTCACATTCATAGGATACACCACGAAATGTTTTTCAATCTTTTCAATGTTGTTTATAAGGATTCATCTTTTCGAATTCATCTGTTTCCAAGTCACGTAACATTCATTCTACAAAAGCCAGATAATACGCTCTTTCCAAATGAATTTAATGCTGGGTGAAATTAGGATTAGGGGAAGGAGTTTATTGCTCTTCCTGCAGGATGTATCATATGAATCAACCATTAATATGGGTCAACAGAGAATATACCAGCTCTCCAAGCGAAATGATCTCCGAATCAGGATTGGAGAGTACTAAGGAATATTTTATCCAACCAGAAATTGATCTACATTTAATCAATATTGTGAAAACTCTCACATTTGAAGAAATTTTTATTAAATATTTAAAATAATTCTGTGTAAATAGTCCATGTTCACGTAGTGGACTTCCGGAAAGTAAGGACAGGGAAATGATATGTTCTTAAAATAACATATGCATTTCGAAGGTTGCACCTCCCAGATTCAGCGTGATGTGAGATTAAAAGTTTATGTATACGTTCAACTAGAAATTCAGATTTCAGACTCACCAAATATTTCTTTGTGGGATAAAGGTAAACAGAAAATTATTTTAGGTCAGGTGCGAATTACTTGATTGTCATACTGATTGCACTCTTGGTGGAGAGACTTATTATATTTAATGTTTTTTATACTTCATCTTGTAATTATCGATATTAGATAGGTGTTTAGCTTTTAGGAATGAGAACATGGTATTTCGACTGATGTTGGTTTGACACATTATTAGGAATATACAATTTCTTGGGTTTGGTGTTTTACAGTTGTCTGTAAATAGTTATTGTTCGTTGTATGAAAGCCCAGTATTAGAGAATAAATAATCTTTGTGAACAATTTTGAATTTCAAATAATTGTCTTGATCGAGTTAAATTCAGCAAGTGCAGTGAAGGTAGGTGAAGTTCATCCATTGTCAATTGCAGAAGCATAAAAAATAAGTCCAGTCTTGCGGCGGAATCCCTTGAATAGCAGAGGCGGAGATTACTAATTTTATTTAGATATATAAATATTTAAAAAATACGTCAAAATAAAGAAATATGCCATAAACAAGGAAGTATGTATCAATAGGTAATGGAATCATCATAATTTCATTTTCCTATTTTCGAAAAAAAAAAAAAACATATTTTCAATAAAAACACAACAGAGCTATGGAATATTTTAAAACCTATTTCGATCCCAGACTAGAGACGCTACTGGCTTCCATTTACTCAAACCCCCTGAAACTGCTGATTTATCAGTCTCAACGTATAGACACACCTACAAGCATTATCATTGGCTTGCGGTCACTCAAACAGCTGTCACTCAAACCCACGTTGACTATCGGCTCTTATGATCTTCGGTTCGCTGACAGAGAATGTTTACGAGTAGTACACCTTATTTTTGGTGTCGTTCCTTCGCATATACGCTCGTGTTAGCAGAATGAGTTTTTGATTTGCTTCCTATAGAAACAGCTTCCGCAATTGAAAATGGTCAAACTTTAACATGAATAGTGTTACGAAGATGGGTTCAGTTACTATTGGAAATCAATTCAATATCCGTTTACTACACTTCGAAAACACAACACAAAAATGCACTTTGACAGTGAAATACTCAACCGTAATTTACTACTGAAATGTCTCGCACTGCACAAAATGATAATCTACATGGAACTCGCTATAGCCGAATGATAGAATGACTTCTTGTTGAATGAGTGACTTATATATTTTCGTTCTTGGCTACCAGAATCTTCGAGTACTTCGTGGAAATATCGAGATCATTCGGTGTTTGTAATGATCTCGTATACTCCTGGATCGTCAAGAGGGTTGGATTTATCTTTGTTATTTACAAAAATATTTTAACAGTGTTGTTGGTGAAAACAAATGTGACAATCATCGTTCAAACATTCAAAATGCTTTCAATATCGTTAGAAACTTCACTAATTTAGAAACTTTACCAACATTTTATTCTTCTTCTTCGCACAAGGTGGGTTGGTTCCAAAGAACACGGTACACGTAGGCCTCTTCATTTGGGCCCTCCGTGCGCCCACTTGTTCTGAGAAAATCAGCTGGGCATGCAGATTTCTTTGACAAAATTCAGCAACTTCCTCAGCTGAATCTTCTTGACGTCCTCTGGGTTCAGAATTATGCTCCCAAGGCTGATCTCCCTCTGGGGCACCAAAGCTGGGTACTCAGTGAGGATGTGCGACGATGTCTCGTCATCTTCCAGGCACCATCTACATAGGGGATCATCTGTGATCCCGATGAGCTCCATGTTCCTGTTCAGGTGATTATGTCCCGTTAGGAGCCCAGTCACAGTCTTGATGTCCCGTCTGTTAAGTGACAGGATCTCTTTTGACATTTTTTTTTCCTTAGCTCTTTTATGTGGAGCTTTGATTGCCTCATGCCTGGCGCGTCTTGGCATGTTTTGAAGAACTGCTTTTGTAGCAGTTTTTCCATATTTGAGAATGCCAGGCTGCTGGGTATTCCCAAGATGGGTTCAGGTCCCACTGGGGTCTTTCCCGATCCTATCTTGGCTTTTCTGTCTGCATCGTCGTTCCCAGGGACACCTGAGTGTCCCGGGACCCATATGAGACTTCGCTTGTTTTCGATAAACTTTCTCTGGCGTTTCTACACTCGGACACCAGTTTGGATACAATACTATTTCCGCCTAGCGCCATTATAGCAGCTTTGCTGTCCGAGTAGATGGCAGTAGGCCATCGAATTTTATTGTCGAGATTTTCCTGGACACAGGTGAGTATAGCATATACTTCAGCCTGGAACACTGAGGCATATTTGCCTAAAGGAACTGAGATTTCTCTCTTTGTTCCTTCTTCGTAGACCCCTGCACCGGACATTCCCCAAATTTCGATCCATCTGTGTACCAGGTTGATCCATGGTTTGGGGGTCTGTCAGGCGCATTGTCTTTCCATTCCTTCCTTGTGGGGATGGTTATATTGGGCCCTTTTCTGAAATCCAGAACCGGCGGGGGGCTGTCTCTTTCCATTAATAGGACTGCACATCCTTCCTTTGCCCTGTTCCAGATAGCTGAGTGTCCATGGTCTGCCTCAGTACCGATCCATTGGCTTGCGCCTTTGAGTTTGTATGCAGCACGCATGGCTTCATGCTCAATGACAAGGTGCAGAGGTAGTAGTCCCAGCGGAACTTCTAGAGCTCTAGTAGGCGTGGTCCTCATGGCACCTGTTATTCCTAGACAAGCCAGTCGTTGTACTTTATCAAGTTCATTTCTGGACTTGCCCTTTGTAGTACCGGTCCACCGAATGATGGATCCATACTGTTACGTTTGAAAATGACCTTACGTAACTATAAGTGTTAAATTCATTATGAGAGTGTCTTTTATTGACTTACTTTGACATGTTATTATAATTATTATTAGTTTATAATAGCAAATATAGGAATAGGGAAAACATTACTGAGTTTCCACGAGTTTCGCGCGATGTCTAGGTTTCGCATCGTCGGGGTTGTAGCCACTCCGTAGTCGAACCGGTTTTGGGGCCCAGATTAAATGTCTCGTAATTTCAGTCACTCGAAGTTTCACCAACAATTCTATTGAATTTCGCCGTTCTATATTTCACCGGGTATTTGGTAATTCCAGCTGAGGTTCGTTGCTGGTTTTTATTATTTTTCTCTGTATAGTTCAGTCAGTAAAATAACCAATAATGGAAGTAACGTTCAACTGAACCTTATATGATTATTAGGGAACCGAGTAGGGGAATCACAGGAAGAAATAATATGAGGGCTACTCGTATATACTTACTTTGCATGAGTTACATGATTTATTGTTTGTCAGAGCAGTATTTGAAGGTTAGCCTCATCAAAACAAATATTTTCGGCTGGTCAGCTGTTTTCGTCTCCTGTCACGTTCGTTAGGTCTCTAGATGCGGTTGACAGTGGTACCAAGCGCTGAGAGCGAGAGGTACCAATCGAACTATTTATTACCTGGAGATAGTAAGTCGCGAAGGTGAGAAAAGGCTATCCATCTTTGTTATCATTACTTGTATTAATGAGATGGAAAATGAAAATGGATGATCACTCTAGTGGGGTGTGAATTGGCTTATGGGTCCGTCGTTCGAAAGTCGCTCTTTGATTGGTTGGAGAAATTCGTGGCACAAACGATTATGAACGACGAAGTGTTCTCCAGAAGACAGGGAAGGAAGGTCCTCCATTGTTCTTCCTCCTAAGAAAGTGGCCGAGTGAGCACAAGTCGACCGACATTCTTTCACGAAATTCATATGATTATTGCAATCATCCATTTTGGGATTTGTTCGTGAAAGTTTATAATTTTGGGCCCGAGACCATTCAGTTTGTTATTTGGTGATATTGGTCGAGGAGTCCTTCTCTCTGAGGATTTGTTGCCGGCATTCGACTTGTGGAACACGTGCATTCGATGCAATTCAGGGTACCTCTTGCGACCTAAATTACACAACGACCACTGATAAATTGACGCACTGCAGCGTAGGACGTTGATGATCGTTGCCAATAGGGCCATAGGAGCTTCAACGAAAGGAAAAGAGGAGGTCGAGGCGAAAAGAAACCCCTATTCTAAGGGTATGTAATAGTCTTTCACTTAACTTTTATTTGTGGTTATTGATCATCGAATTGTTTTCCCACGAGCCACTAACTCTCGACGAGTTACGAGAATATTTTCATATGTCCACTTTGGGGAAGGCATTACGAGACCTAACTGCCGTGTCCAAATTATCGTTCGTTCGCGATTGTTAGATGGAAGAAATCCAGTGTTTCTGAATTCTCCGCGAATGATAACTTATTCTCCATTTCCGAAAGAGTTCAATAGAAATGAAAAGAGGGGAAAAAAAAATACAAGAGACATTTTATTAAATGGATGATACCTATTATTCTTCTGGTTTTCATCATTCCGAAAGTCCCTGCAGCTGAATGTTCACTGGGCAGTGGTACATTTTTCATTGACAGGTATCCAGTTAATTGTCAATGACTGGGGGTGCAGTGGTACATTTTTATATGTTTTATTGAGTTTTAATATTGTAGGGAAGTTTTAATGTTATAGGGGTTGTTTAATTATATATAAGTCATATTCTTTAAGGATACGAGTAGGATCATTTCGAAGGGGGTTTTCCGGAATGTTATATTAATTACCTACTATACAGGGTGAGTCCTGAGGTCAAGTTTTACATTGGAAGTTTATTTTATTTTATCTATATCTATTAATGTTGGATTGAATATAATATTAGTATATGAGAGTTAAAAGGGGGTTTAGCTTATCATATTCACACTTCAGACGAGTATCGTAACATACGGGGTGACTCTCCTAATCCTCTTGATATTCAGGGCTGACTAAAATAATCGTGATGAGTCTAATCAACATGCTTGGTTTATACTAGATTTTATCACCTGAGATGGAGCTATACTGCGACTCCCTTCTCTACAGGGTGATGCGTAGAGTTGTAGAGCTTTTATTTTTTTTATTACTGGGGAGGGGAATACCTATATACAGGGTGATATGAAGAGTCGTTGAAGTTTAGGTTTCATACCGAAGTCGGGGGCATCTATATACAGGGTGCGTGGTCATCTTGCCTCACTCACTGAAGCATTGATTATTTGTTTCACATATTTTATTTATTTTCTTTACATACAAGGTTGGATCAGAATGTAACTGTTTGATCCTTCGTAGGGTTTTTTTTTGGGGTCAAAGCTGTGCTACTTGGACGAGCCTACGGTGGCATGTTATGAGGCTGCCGCCCATTCAAGGGTACGGAGGATGCACTAATACTACGGAAGGGCCATCAACTTGTGGTTTCTGGGATACATGGCTGGACGCCACGAACGCCTTGGTCACCAGGTTTTTCCTAGTTTTAAGTTGTTTTCTTAAGGGTCACAAATAATCAATTGATGTTATTTTCATTTCACTTTTATATTACCTGTTGAGGGCTCAAACAAAAAAAATATCACTTCTCGGGATTGTTATTCACTGTACGCCCCGCCGCCTACGCTCGCTTAAGCTTAAGCTCGTACCGTCGCGGAGATTGCGTCTTGGTCCGTCTTACCGGTATCACATTTGCGGATATTTTCTTTTTGCCCCTGATATATAGATTTTAATTTGTGACACCTACATATCAAGGAAGACCTTGTTTTCTGTGCTCCAACGTTGGACAATATATTTTCTGATAGTTATTATGTGAATGCTTGCTTATTCAATAAATTTATAGATACTCGGACGTGAGTCGGTTGTTTAATTTTATTAGTCCCCTTGGTAGGTTTGGAGGATAATAGAACTTCAATTCATAGGGTATTTGGAAGGGGTAAACTTACCTGGCGCCCAATTTGTTATTCTTTGTTTCGTTAAACTTATACGAACCACCCCATCTCCGCGAGAGCTAGCGGCAAATGCCCGTCTGTCACCCGACAGCCGAGTTAATGCGACTTGATTTGATTTTATTCAGCTTGTCTTTTATTTGACGTCGCAATACGCCGTGTATATTATCGGCGAATGATCGCCGTGTATTTTATTCAATAACAAAGATAAGTCCAACCCACTTGAAAATTCAGGGGTATACGAAATCAGTTGTTTCGAACCCTCTTGCAATGCCAAGTAAATTGGCCAAAGTAGAAGAAAAATCATCACCAGAGTGAAAGAACTTAAAAAAGTCTCAAACAAACATTTTGTAAAATATCAAAACACTAACAACTCCTTCGATAATCATTCTGTTAATTCCAATCACTCTTCTGACATTGAAAAAACTCAAAAATACTTCACTAACAAACGAATTTAAACACTCTTAGAAATTTTCGAAATAATTCTAATATAAGATCCCCTCATAACATCATTTAACGAACAAATCAACTTTGATTGTATACCTTTCTTCAATTCTTTACAATTCCTATAAAAATGATTGTTAATTTTAACTTTTCTAATTTCATATTCTATCAAAAAACGGCATTTTTCTCACCTTCAATTTAATGTTCAGATTATTTAATTGCCATTTTCTCTTATGAATAGTTTCATTGTTTCCAAACTTAGCAGCGCTACTGTAGAACGTCATCTGACCGAAATGTTGGTAAATTTTCCCATCACTTTTGTTGAATTAATAATCATTTGACATGATTATTTACCATAACTGTTGTTGGTACTTCCAACAATATTTCATCTTGTTTACTTTTAACTTTTTATCAAGCCACTTCAATATGTAATTTTTTCATTTAAGTATGTTTGTTTGAGAATAGGTTATACAGTGCTAGTCAAAAGTCCGCTCCCCCCCTCGTATCTTTTGAACGGGTATACTTATAATAATGAAATTTGGAGGGTGGGAATAAACGGATGTAGGCTTCTCAACTGGTCATAACAGGTGACGCAATAGTCATAAATGACGTCACAAGGCCACTGTGACCAATAATTTTAAATGGGACCCTATGGCAAGTGACAGCTCGTTTGAAAGGTATTGAAAATACCTATTCAGTCATACCAATTTTGTTTGGGTTTCGGCTGATTTTGATTGATAAATTGAAGAAATACGAAAATTATAGTTTCGCATTTAATTAATAAAGATTTTAAAGTACGCCTCTGGTTAATTGTCAAAAAGGTTGACGTTTTTGAATTATCTACTTGTCAAAAGTGTTTATACTCCGAAAATTTACCTAAGCTATTGTTTAACGAGACGTTTAAGTGTTTACATAGGCAAAATGGTACGTACTGTAGCCGACAAAGTAGCAGCTATCTTAATAATTGGTGAATGTAGAAACAATTTCCATGCAGCGGAACGACTGTTTAATGAGAGGTACCCCGATCGCCCTATATCGAGGGTTTATTTGAGGGAGCTTCTTCGGAAGTTTGAAGCATCAGGTAGTGTTCAAGATGCCAAACGATCTGGTCGACCAACAATTAGTGATGACAAAAAATTGACATAATTGGAGAAATGGTAGTAAACCCTACTTCTTCCACAGCCCAAGTTGCGTCTATCTGTGAAGTCAGTCAAAGGACAGTACATAGGGTGTTGGCTAAAAACAAATTTCATCCATACAAATTAAAAATGGTGCACCAACTTTCAGATGATGACCCCGACCGAAGACTAGAATTCTGTGAAACTATGTCCAATAAAATGAACCAACAACCAGGCTACATACAGACAATTTGTTTCAGTGACGAAAGTACTTTCTTTCTCAATGGAAATGTTAACACTCAAAATGTGAGGTATTGGAGTGACACAAATCCTCACATCTTTCGTGAAAAACATACTCAATTTCCAGAAAAAGTAAATGTTTGGGCAGGTATTTTGGGAAACCACATAGTTGGGCCTCTTTTTCTCAATGCTAACTTAACCGGTGAATTGTATCTGGAGATGTTACAAAATGATATTGAGGCGTTAATTCTTGAAATTCTAGAAGATAATCCAGATGAATTCGACAACTTGGAAATAACGTTTCAACAAGATGGTGCTCCTGCACACTATTACGGTGCAGTAAGACGTTACCTAGATGAAGAATATCGTGGTAGATGGATTGGACGACGAGGTTCGATCGAATGGCCAGCTCGGTCACCGGACCTTACACCATTAGATTTTTTTCTATGGGGGTACTTGAAATCTAAGGTTTACGCTACAGCACCTGACAGTATTGCCATTCTGAAACAACGAATTGTTGAAGAATGTAGGGCAATTTCCGCTGACACACTGGGACGAGTACGACAAGAGTTTAGCAATAGGATGCATTACTGCCAGGAAGTAGATGGAGCACATTTTGAACACTTATTATAAGAACTGGTTCTTAAATCTTTATTAATTAAATGCGAAACCATAATTTTCGTATTTCTTCAATTTATCAATCAAAATCAGCCGAAACCCAAACAAAATTGGTATGACTGAATAGGTATTTTCAATACCTTTCAAACGAGCTGTCACTTGCCATAGGGTCCCATTTAAAATTATTGGTCACAGTGGCCTTGTGACGTCATTTATGACTATTGCGTCACCTGTTATGACCAGTTGAGAAGCCTACATCCGTTTATTTCCACCCTCCAAATTTCATTATTATAAGTATACCCGTTCAAAAGATACGAGGGGGGGAGGGGACTTTTGACTAGCACTGTATATGTGACTATTGTGGTTTTTCTTGTATAGTAGCTCTATCCACGACTGGGGATATCATTAAATTTTTTTGGAATAACCTTCCGGACCCCATCAAACTTGTGAGGATGAATTCATTCTTTTCTTTCGGATAACCTAAATAACTCTCAACCAGATATATAAAATTATTATTAATTTCAAGTGAATGGAAAATAACAATGAGAGCTGTCAGAGAACCATCATCTACCTGCATATCTTTTCTATTCATAAAATAAAAAACTTTTTCATTTACACTAGGTACAAAGTGGAAAAAGGAAAAAAAATATACATACAAAAATATATACTTCAACGATATCGTCGAAACGCATCGACAAAGTCATAGATTTTCCACATTAGACACCATGTGTTTTTTATTTTCACCGCTATTCCAAATACCTTGGATGACCAAGCCTGATTATTCCCAAACCTTTTTTTTTCACAGCGGTAAGTGGATCGAATCGATGTTTGATGATATCCTCGTATTGAATTGAGAGTGCATCATGATTGCTCATGTGATTGTGGGAATGCAATTCCTGTTGCTTTTTTGGTATCGACATTTCCATCAATCACGATTAAAAATAATATCACTGAGAATAATATCGAACAAATCGAGATCAAGAACTGAGTTTTTTTTTAAACTTATAAAAATGTTCATTTTATGGTTGGTGAGTACTTGAGAAATTATATGTGGGATTTGCAACAATATGCTCTGTGATATTCTCATCGGAAGAATAATGATATTGTTCATGCGCCCATGTTAATTGTAAGTTATTATACTATCTATATGGAAACCAATGAATTTCTAATTCGTATTTTACCCGGCACTAAATTCATTCGGAAAGGCCGTATCTGGCATCTGTACGATATAAGTTACGTGACTTGAAAACGAAAGGAACTGAATAAATGAACTGCGTGAACTATATTGATGACCTCTTGAGTATTCAGACAGGTAGTATAGTGTAGAAAATAGGTGATCAAAAAGAAAATAATAAAATTATAGATTGAAAAATTTAAGAAAAAACAGGCACATAGGGCAATAAGGACCAAAAAGTTGAAAATAATAAGAATAAAGTCATTGAACAAAAATTTACCTTTTATGTAAAGAAGCGAGGGGTGCTTGATATAAGTTATCTTGATATCACTATGGAAAGTGAGTGGAGGGCACCACACGCTTTTATTACACAAAAGAAAATTTCTTGGTCAATCCCTTCATTCTTATTATTTTCAACTTCTCAGTCCTTATCAATACATGCGTGTTTTTTTTCAAACTATAATTTCATTTATATAGTTGGATCAAACGAAAATTAGGACCAGGGAGTAAAACTATTTTTTTATCGCTGTCGTTTCGGAATTAATTTATTCCTTTTTTTAATCTGAAATGACAATATTCACGTATAGATTAAAACAAAGAACATATCTATGACCCACCTTCAAAACTAAGTTTTTCCCGCTCATGGATTCAACTAAAAAACTGTTAAGTAGTCGATACAAACTCTGGTCGATACAAACACATTTGCACAAATTACACATTGAAAACTTTAAATACTTCAAAATTGTATATAAACAAATACGGACACATTAAAATGAAACAACATACAACCGTGAATGTTCAATATGCAACTGCATCCCACCTGAAATATTCCAGCGCTACAAAGATAAAGATCATTATTCAGGAATCTGTTTTTCTTTTTAACCTTTCTAGAATATAGGTGTATATTTTTGTCAGGTTTTGTGTATCACTTCTTTGGCTTTCGCAATTATCATGGAGATTCATTTGAATCATTTCTCCCAACAATCTCTTTGAATAGGTCATCTACTTTTCTAAAATTTTTACTGAATCGAAATCAAAATTGCACGACGGTCCAAAATGATGTGCAGCTAGTGCTGTTTTTTCTCTTTTATTTCTATTTTTCATAGCTGTCATATTTGTGTTGATATATTCTGGTGTTTTGGTATTGTTTAGTTTGCCCTATATAACATTTCTCACATTCACATATGAATCTGATTTAGCTGGTATCTCATCTTTTAACTGCGTGAATAATTTTCCTGTAGTTTTCAAATTGTAAAGAGCAAACTTTTGAGAATCAGTGAGAATCAGAATTTTTTAATTTCATATGAGAGTCCATCTAGTTATGGAAATTTGAAATAGTAACACATTTCTTTCGGAAACATAACCTGCTAATTTCGTGGGGTAGTTGCTGTTTTTCAACAAGTTCTTCGCCTTAACTGAATTTTCCAAATGGAAACAATTATCGCTAAGAGTCAGTACCCTTGTAATTAGGTTAGAGGCTGTATTAACCTTCTGGCTGAAAGAGTGTTCTGGTGAGTAATTCAAAATTCTCCCTGAATTGGTAGGTCTCATGAATCAATCGCTGAGTAATTTCCCATTGTTATCGCTTATGATCTGGAGATCCAGAAACGGCAGTTTGTTTTCTTTTTCTATTTCTAACGTGAACTGAATATTTGAGATGAAACTATTGGGAATATTCGATACTTCATCAGATTTGTCAGCTGGAATATCAAGAATGCAATCAACATAATATTCAAATTACAAACTTGTGGCATCAACTTTCAAGGATATTGATAAGAAAAATCCTATTGCCTATTTATCCGTCCTTTTATATAGCAGAAAGCACGGCTTCACCAATTCTTTGATACGTATGGTTCAAATAAGTTCAAATGTACTTTCGAAATAGATATGCAAACTTATAATCCAACTTTAATGACCGTTAGATATTTATATCCCTTTTCCTATAATCCATACTTCATGGAAGAATTTAATTGATGATAGTATTTTACTTTTGAAGTATTTCCATTTGTGAATCTATTCAGGATTATGAGAAGCCTTGAATAATTATTTCCAACGACTTGGACTCACTCGCAGTAGAATATGATATAAATTATTTACGTGAACGATGAGAGTTTACGTATCACAAAGACTTCCCTCAAGTTGAAAGTATAGCGAAAGCTGAAAGGAATATAATGAGTAACAAGTAAAATGAATCCGTGTACATAAGCTGCTTATGAAGGAAAGCGGAAGTTATAACTATAGGAAAGGATGGGTAATGGACTAGCTGTATTACTGTTGCAGATTAAAACAGAAATGAAACGTTCTCTCAATGGCTTTGGAATCGGTCATTTCGACCGTCATGGCGCCATCCTACCAGTATCTTTTTCTATTGAATTCTCAAAATTTTGACTTTTATTCTCAAAATTTTGAGAAACATTTTCAAAATTTTGAGAATAAAAGTCAACATTTAAAAAAAAAACTCAAAATTTTGGGGGAAAAAGTCAAAATTTTGAGAATAGAAAAATCAAGTTTTTTTGAAAAAAAGTAAAGTTTTGAGAAAAAATCTCAACATTTTGAGAATAAATCTCAGAATTTTGAGAAAAAAAGTCAGAATTTTGAGAACAAAAGAGTCAAAATTTTTTGAAAAAATCTCAAAAGTTTGAGAATGAAAGTTAAAATGTTGACAAAAAATCTCAAAATTTTTTTATTTCAAAAATATACTGGTTGGATGACGCCAATACGCTGTCGTATGTTTTTTTAATGAATTAATCGAATATATTTGGACCTAGATATCCATTTCGATATTTGGAGTGAAATATTAAGAGAGCACGATATAAACTCCGATTTTCCTAATCTAAGGGTAATACCCACCTGATCGGTATGACCCTTCTCTCCCCCTGAAACTGTAATGTTTGATTTTCTCAAAACGTTCAATTCCACTACTATCCATACAGTGATATGAGATATAACAGCAATATATTACATTTAAATCTGGAAAGATGTACACTGGTGAGGTTATGACACTGCCATAAGTAATCCTTTCATTCCTACAGCTCGCCGGACTCTCCGATTCTCCACCTCAGTATATTATTTGAATTATTTCGATATTTGGACACATTTGGAATGGGTAAAATAAGTGTCTGACGAAAAGAATCAGAAAAATAATTCGAGGTTATTATAATATTCATAATAACTTGTAACAAGTTAATTATGTGATGAAATGCCTAGGCTATTCAGTGGAGTGAAGAGCGGTGTGGAGTTCTTTGGACCGCCTTGCTAGTTTCAAATTCATTTATGTTTTGATCAAAGATTTTGAGAAATTGTAAATGTGAATGGACGCCAGAATTTTTTGTTTAATTAGGATAAAAATTCAAACTTCCTAGCCAATAATAATTGCAAATCAAATGATGTTGCCTTCTGTGAATCACAACAACAATGAAACAAATACGAAATTGATATTAGTCTATTGAAAATATGTACAAGAGTTTCAGCTGCATAACAAATATGTACAAAAGTTTCTGCTGTATAACAAATACGTTCAAAAGTTTCTGCTGCAATTTTGAGTTTTCTTTACATCCATACAATTCCAAAGAATATCGTTAAGGGTTGCTGAACCAGTCGGGTTCATCGACGACAATGTACCTCTGATTGAGTGGAGTCGTGTAGCTCGAGCTAGACTTAGCGTAGTCGTGTGGCTCGCAATCAGGGGTACCAATGGCTGCTGGGCGACCGATCAGGTGGAACATACAAGCATCAGCTTCTTGTCCATGGAATGATTGTTCTCAGCGATACGACATGAAAAACTATATTTTTGGTGTCAGAATTTGTTTTCACTAAATATTCAATTTCTTGGAATTTGGAATTTCTCAATACACTCTTCAACGCACAGTTGTTACAGGTGAGTATAATCTCATCAAGAGATTATTGCTTATGATTATTTGAACATACAAATCAGCCTGTGCTGATATTTGCCATAATTATTCAATGCTGAAATTGAAGATTCAAGATTAAATTTTGACATAGACAAAACTTGATCTTTGCTCTATATAAAGAAAAGAAGGTTGTTCTGATCTTGATCAGCCAAGACTATGTTTAACAAAGAAAATTAGAATCGGAATTCAGCACAATGAAGTTACAATAATTTTATATCCGAAAATGACTTCAATTGCAATGATATTCAGAGAAAGTATATAAGAATTATCTTTGACCAATCGTCAAATACTTCTTCGTATTGTTTTTCTGTATGATAAAAAATATTCCAAACTCCAAGGAATATATATTATATATATATATATATATATATATATATATATATATATATATATATATATATATATACAGTGCTAGTCAAAAGTCCCCTCCCCCCCTCGTATCTTTTGAACGGGTATACTTATAATAATGAAATTTGGAGGGTGGAAATAAACGGATGTAGGCTTCTCAACTGGTCATAACAGGTGACGCAATAGTCATAAATGACGTCACAAGGCCACTGTGACCAATAATTTTAAATGGGACCCTATGGCAAGTGACAGCTCGTTTGAAAGGTATTGAAAATACCTATTCAGTCATACCAATTTTGTTTGGGTTTCGGCTGATTTTGATTGATAAATTGAAGAAATACAAAAATTATAGTTTCGCATTTAATTAATAAAGATTTTAAAGTACGCCTCTGGTTAATTGTCAAAAAGGTTGACGTTTTTTAATTCTCTACTTGTCAAAAGTGTTTATATCTTGAAAATTTACCTAAGCTATTGTTTAACGAGACGTTTAAGTGTTTACATAGGCAAAATGGTACGTACTGTAGCCGACAAAGTAGCAGCTATCTTAATAATTGGTGAATGTAGAAACAATTTCCATGCAGCGGAACGACTGTTTAATGAGAGGTACCCCGATCGCCCTATATCGAGGGTTTATTTGAGGGAGCTTCTTCGGAAGTTTGAAGCATCAGGTAGTGTTCAAGATGCCAAACGATCTGGTCGACCAACAATTAGTGATGACAAAAAACCCTACTTCTTCCACAGCCCAAGTTGCGTCTATCTGTGAAGTCAGTCAAAGGACAGTACATAGGGTGTTGGCTAAAAACAAATTTCATCAATACAAATTAAAAATGGTGCACCAACTTTCCGATGATGACCCCGACCGAAGACTAGAATTCTGTGAAACTATGTCCAATAAAATGAACCAACAACCAGGCTACATACAGACAATTTGTTTTAGTGACGAAAGTACTTTCTTTCTCAATGGAAATGTTAACACTCAAAATGTGAGGTATTGGAGTGACACAAATCCTCACATCTTTCGTGAAAAACATTCTCAATTTCCAGAAAAAGTAAATGTTTGGGCAGGTATTTTGGGAAACCACATAGTTGGGCCTCTTTTTCTCTATGCTAAGTTAACCGGTGAATTGTATCTGGAGATGTTACAAAATGATATTGAGGCGTTAATTCTTGAAATTCTAGAAGATAATCCAGATGAATTCGACAACTTGGAAATAACGTTTCAACAAGATGGTGCTCCTGCACACTATTACGGTGCAGTAAGACGTTACCTAGATGAAGAATATCGTGGTAGATGGATTGGACGACGAGGTTCGATCGAATGGCCAGCTCGGTCACCGGACCTTACACCATTAGATTTTTTTCTATGGGGGTACTTGAAATCTAAGGTTTACGCTACAGCACCTGACAGTATTGCCATTCTGAAACAACGAATTGTTGAAGAATGTAGGGCAATTTCCGCTGACACACTGGGACGAGTACGACAAGAGTTTAGCAATAGGATGCATTACTGCCAGGAAGTAAATGGAGCACATTTTGAACACTTATTATAAGAACTGGTTCTTAAATCTTCATTAATTAAATGCGAAACAATAATTTTCGTATTTCTTCAATTTATCAATCAAAATCAGCCGAAACCCAAACAAAATTGGTATGACTGAATAGGTATTTTCAATACCTTTCAAACGAGCTGTCACTTGCCATAGGGTCCCATTCAAAATTATTGGTCACAGTGGCCTTGTGACGTCATTTATGACTATTGCGTCACCTGTTATGACCAGTTGAGAAGCCTACATCCGTTTATTTCCACCCTCCAAATTTCATTATTATAAGTATACCCGTTCAAAAGATACGAGGGGGGGAGGGGACTTTTGACTAGCACTGTCTATATATATATATATATATATATATATATATATATATATATATACATATATACAGGGTGGCCCATTAGTGTGAGGAAGTACAGTATCTCGCCTATAATGAGGAGTATGATAAAATGTTTCAGATAAAAGTTAGATGGTTTACTTTGTTGCTCATTTCAAAAATATTGTGGAATATACAGAGTGTTCCTTCGAAGCGGGGCAATACAAATCATCATTTTTTTAAATAAACCCCCCTGTGAATTTTTTTGCCGTCGAACGAGCAAAATGTTTTACATAAGGAGGTATTTCCTTCTTTTGAAAATTTTGCGGCGTTGTCAAGTTATTGCTGAAAGTAAGAAAATTTTCGGAAAAACAGACCACCACAAATGCCATCATGAAAAATTTATGGATCAAATTCAAGCAGAATTATTTGAGACATGCAACACCAAGAGTGAGATGAAATGTTGGTATGGACTGAAAATTACATTTCTCAAACAGGACATTTTATTCGGAGGCATTAACTTGACAAACTTCGAATATCAAAAACTTGATTTTTTTAAATGAAACACCCAGTATGTTATGTCACCATTTTGAAGAACTACTTTATTCCTACAATTTTTGTTGATATGACTTAGCCCCTAAAATTGACAGATTTTGTGAAATTTGCAATTCAATTTTCAATTTGTCAAAAATTCTCTTTCTATTTACGTAAGGCCAGCTAGGATTTTGACACTTAGTTACTGTTACTGGAATTTAACATAATTGCAATGTCAAACTTGAAAATTGGTTGGGAAAAGTCTGGAAAACATGTTTTCGTTGAAGTATTCAGGACCAGGTAGCCGTGTTGTTAGAAGCATCGCTTTTCAATCATTCTATCTGCCAGTCGTGTGGGTTCAAAGCCTAGCGACTGCAGAATCTTTTCTCTGAGAGAAAGTGCTAGGAATCGCACGTTTAAACGTGAGACCTCGTTAATCCCTGGCTCGCACAAGTTCCGACTTCTGAGGGCTGCCCGTTCATAAGGGGGGGACAGCTGGTAAATTTTATTTATTTATGAGAGTAAATAATTGGAACGATAACAAGAAAAAAATATTAGAAACTTATAACAACTGCTCAAAGTGACGACCGGCTACTTCCAAACGTTAATGTATTCAATTTTGAAATTCTTCATTAACTCGCCCCAACATGCTGACTGGAATATTTTGGAATACGTCCATAAATCCATTTTTTGTAGATGGGGGTGTTCTATAAACTTGATCTTTAACGTAGCCCCACATAAAAAAATCCATTTTTGTCAAATCTGCTGAGCGAGGTGGTCACTTGAAAGGACCTCCTCTACCTATCCATCTTCTGGGAAATGCAGTGTCTAAATAATTATTAACAGGAACAGTGTGGTGAACAGGTGCTCCGTCGTGTAAATACTTCGTTTGATTCGAATGGGCAGCAAATGATTACTCAATTGTGGTAACTGGTTTTCCAAAAAATCGAGGTAAATCAAGCCATTAACTCTTCCCTCAAAGAAATATGGCCCAACGATAAAATTTCCAATTATGCCACCCCATACATTTAGGGACCACTTTGTCTGACTGGTGGTTTGGAAGAAATGGGGTTTATAATGGAAATTATATCTATTTACAAACACATTTTTATGAAATGTTGCTTCATCGGAAAATAAAACATAATTAAAAAAATCTCTGTCTTGTAGCAACTGTTGCTGAGCTTATTCACAAAATGGTACTCTTTTCTCAAAATCATCATCTAATAACTCTTGATGTAACTGAAAACGGTACGGATGAAACTTATTCTTTTCCAAAATTCTTTGTATGACAGTCCGGCTTATGTCAGTTTGTTTGGATATTTCCCTATGCGAGATATGAGGATCTTCTGTAACTTTCAAGAGGACAGTCATTTCAGTTTCTTCAGTTAATGCAGTTTTGGTTCTTTATATTTTTTCATATGCGACGTTTCCTGTTCGAGTAAATCGAAGGAGCAACTTTTCAAACGCTTTTTTTTTGGGTTGTCGCCTGTCTGGATATCGTTCATTATGAATTCTGGTCGCTAATAAACAGTTTTTATCACTTGCCCCCAGTACAAAAATCATATCGGTCAATTCTTCGATGGAGAAATTAATTTCAAATGCTTCTTATTATAAAGCGATAGATACAAAATTGCATGACAGTAATTTTTGTTTTATGCCAAAACTTATCGATCATTGAATGTCAAATTCATAGCCCACTTTCATAACAGTTTCATTGCGCATGGCGCACACGAGAACCACCACTTGCCTTACTGAGAAGTGCATGACGCATTTATTTGCGCACCATGAACCAGTTTACAAGCAACTGGTTAGTATTATTTTAGCACTGTAGATATCGTCTGTGGTTGAGTGAGCGTTTTGTACGGAGCATAACCTATGGAAAACTGTTAGTTCTTGAATTTTGTAAATATAAAAGTGATAAACACGCAGTTTTAGTCGAAATAAAATGAAATTGCAAATTTCACAAAATCTGTCAATTTTAGGGGCTAAGTCATATCGACAAGAATTGTAGAAATAAAGTAGTTTTTCAAAAAGGTGACATAACATACTGGGTGTTTCATTTAAAAAAATCAAGTTTTTGATATTCGAAGTTTGTCACGTTAATGCCTCTGTATAAAATGTCCTGTTTGAGAAATGTAATTTTCAGTCCATACCGACATTTCGACTCACTCTTGGTGTTGCATGCCTCAAATAATTCTGCTTAAATTTTTTCCATAAATTTTTTATGATGGCATGTTTTTCCGAAGATTTTCTCACTTTCAGCAATGACTTGACAACGCCGCAAAATATTCGAAAAAAGGAAAAAACTCCTTATGTAAAACATTTTGCTCAGTTCAACGGCGAAAAAATATACAGAGAGGGGTCCATTTGAAATGATGATTTGTATTGCCCCGCTTCGAAGGAACACTGTATATTCCACAATATTTTTAAAATAAGCAACGAAGTAAACTTTATTTAATTTTTATCTGGAACATTTTATCATACCTTTTATAGGCGAGATACTGTACTTCCTCACACTAATGGGCCACCTTGTATATATATATATATATATATATATATATATTTATCTGGAACATTTTATCATACTCCTTATTATAGGCGAGATACTGTACTTCCTCACACTAATGGGCCACCCTGTATATATATATATATATATATATATATATATATATATATATATATATATATATATATGATAACTTCACCTAGGCAGAAAAAAATCACAGCTCTGTAATAATTATCACCAAATCAGAAACTATACCAAAATACATCCCCAAGTCCACGAAAAATATATACTATTCAACTATATCACATATTCTTATGATTGACACCAAAAATATATTCAAATGCAGTGTAAGTGATACCATAATATTTGGGAAACCTCTTTCAACCCCAATGAACCCTTGTCAACCAATTAAAACAGATGAGACTGAACACAGATATCTTGACTCAATTCGATAATATTACATGTGATATTTATAATTCCACCTGAACTCATTTGAAAAATAAATATGTTACTGCACTAGAATCAAATTATCTGCTTGACCTAAATAAGTTGAATTGGTGTTTACTGAGGAAGGACTATTGATGAATCAAGATGACGGAACTTCATGAAGAAAAATCCCACGTTTTCGTTAGAAAATATTTCAACATTACATATATTCGAAATGGTCAAAAATATTCCTACATACCTCGATATCACAGTATAATTCACTGCTTTGAAATCACTTTCGCAGAAGAAAGGAAGATGCTCTAATTCATTAGTTATTTGAACATGAACAAATTCTATTTCTCCACGCAATGGCTGACAAGTTTCAGAACACACGATCCCTCGATCGAAGATGAATCGCTAAGGGACGAGGATCGCTTCGACGCATTCTTTAATACCAGATCGTCCTGTCAAATGCTTCGCGTTCACTCGTTTCCTCTCAACCCTACTGTTCGTCGTTAGATGGCGCTAAGATTTGCAATAGTGATTGTCAGATTGGAGTTAATAGATTACTTGAGCTACTATTAATTATTTTGAATCTCTGAGCATATCAATAATAAATGTAACAGATATATCGTTACAAACTCTACTTCTTCTCCATTAACCTAGTCACACCACAGAATAGGAGAATATAAGGGACACTCCAAGCAAAGATATGTGTTGTTCTATAACTAGGTTCGGTTCTGTGTGTCTGTTCAGCTCTTTGGACCACAGCGCTAAATATTAATAGAAATTTATGAAAAAAATGAAGTATGAAGGTGTGTGACTATGGGTGGTGATAGATAATTTTCCTGAATCATCTCAATACAAAGAAGGAGAACAGCTTCGCTAAGAGGTGAATATAAATCCAAACCATTTCAGAGAATTCATGAAAATTATATTTTGGTAAATTTCGAGCCGAATATAATAATTTATCAAATTTAAAAGTAGCTTCGTCAGAAATGTTTTACGAATATGTTTTTTGTGTTGTTTGATGTTATAGTTCTGCCAGTTTTTACGGTATTTAATTTGTTTATGGTATTTTGTTCATGGTATTTTGTTTTTCGAATTATTTCGAGTTGTTTTTGCGATATATCACGAGACTGTAAAATCAAGCTCGTTCAACAATATTTTCAATAGGTTTCAATAAGTGAAGGCAACGTCTTGGGGGTTTTTATCCTCAAAAAAAGGGAGTCGGAAACAATTTTATTTTCTGATTGATGAACGCATGTATGAGTGTATAAAGATAAAAACGATAAAAAAAAATCTATAAGTATTAAATGAATGGAAAAGATCTTTCCCTCCATTTTTGTGCATTTTTGAAACTTGCCACCATCAAAACGAAAGAATATTTTTGAATTGTTTCATTTCAGTATTAAAGTCTACCGTTTAGTTAGTTAAACGTCATTCTCATTTTTTCTTTCTTGGAGTTTCCGTTTCTTCTGGGAATAATTTCTCAAGAATGTGTTGTTTTCGCGAAATATATTTGTTTGCATTATTCTTAATTATTTTTTTACAATTCTGTATTCCGACATGAAATTGATTTTTTTAAATGACACGCCCCCCATGTTGCTCCCCTTACATTGCTCATGAGGAAAGAGAGGGTATCAGAGATCACGAGTTTTTTGTCAAAATCCATAAATTCAAGATCCGATATGGCGACGAGTTTGTGGTTATAGCCCGATTCCAATAAAAATTGGTATGTGGGGATTTGTGGAGTCTGAGATCAAGATTTTTTTGTCAAAATCCACGATTTCGAGATGTCAGCTCCAAGATGACGACGAATTTCAGATTAAAGTCCGATTCCATCCGAAATTGGTGTGTAGGAGTTTTTAGGGTGGGACATCATGATGGTTTTTTCAGAATTCATGAATTCAAGATAGCGACTCCAAAATGACGACGTGTTTCGTTATTATGGCTTGATTACATTCAAAATGGGTTTGTGGGTTTTTTTGGGGACGGAGATTATCAATTTTTGTAAGAATTCAATAAGATGACGGATTTCATGAATTACTAAAAAAATTGTATAAACATTTGAAAAAAAAATTAGACTTCTTCCATACAAATGCACTGGAAAGAAAAAATTATTTCTTCAATTGTTTGACTTGGGTTATTCTGTGAGTAGCAGATCCGGAAGCTTGCCGCGAATATAAAATAGGTATCACAGATTGAAGGTCAAACAATTAAAGAAATTAATTTTTTCTTCCTAGTGCATTTGTATAAAAGCTTGCTTAATTTTTTTTTAATTTTTATTTCGAACTTATCCGGAAATAAACTCTGCCTGTTGAATGCAACTATTCGTGGATGTACTCTGTTCATTAGAGAACTAAAACCAAGAAGTAGGTACAGTACAACTTATAGGCACGTTATTTTCATTCTTGCATCCTACATATTTTCAATTTGTGGTAGAGTAATTATTTATACTGATGTTAAACGTGCAGTTTTGAGCAGTGGTTATTTGAATACCACTAGAAGTGAGAGCTGGAGCTAACGCAGTTTTCGTGATATGATCATTAACAACATTATTATACAGCTGGTATCCCCCGGAAATACTCGTACTTGGCTGATTACAATCGATTTCATTACCTTCAGTGACTCCCATAATTTGGTTCGAAATTTTTCGCTTTTTTGAAAGAGATTGCTCCACATACCCCACAGCGATATTCGTAGACTCCCAACCTCCGTGTTGCTTTAAATCAAGAATGTCTCCTCCAGAATTTGCAAGTAAACTTGCCGAGGTTCTTCTGAAACTATGCCCGGTATAATTCATGGCATTAGGCAGTTTTAAAAATTCTGCAATTTTTTTAGGAATTTTACCAATAGTATTTTTTCCAACCATTTGGTTGATACATTCTCCTGCTCTATAGCAGACAAATGAACGTGTCTGATCTGTTTCATGAATGTCAATATAATTAGGGCCATTCCCCGGTGAAGCATTGATTACAAACGTTCTCTGTATATTTATTTTAGAATTTGGTATATTTACTATTGAAATTGAACCTTTATCTTCAATATCTGTATAAGTTATTTCATTGATGACGTACCATGACGTCACTTCAACTTTTCCTCCCTATGGAGGAAAAGTACTTTTCCTCTCTAGGGAGGAAAAATAAGACTTTGCTCCCTACAATGAGGCCGGGAAATGTATACTTTGGATAGAGGTAGGCGGAAAAAACATTTCTTCATTATAGTGTGACGGTGTTCCGCGCCAATCAGTTCATGAGCGATCATTTCATAATTTTTCAAATACTTGACCAATAAAAATTATCGACCTTATACAAATATTTTTCTACATATCGTAATTGAATTTAAAAAACCTGTACTATGTTCTATTTGAAAGACACTCAAGATACGGTTTGGTCGCTTGAGGAAGTGCATTGAAAAGTTATTTACTCGCATTGCAAATACTGCAGAACATCACCTCCAAATCACTTATAAAAAATAGATCTTTTTCATCCTATGAACTTTTTTGCAATCCGACGTATTGGATTCTCGCCAACTTTCTTATTACAAAGCTGTAGATAGGTATCACAGAACAAAAAACTTCACGTATCCCAAACATCCCTACGATACTCGACAAAAATAGTCACAGCAAATACCTCTAGCGCTGAAAGCAATTGGTCAATGCCATTCTTAGCTCCTAAACTATACAATACCATTCCTCACTATATCATAGAAACCAATATTACATACAAATTTAAAAAATCACTGCAGTCCCATATCTTCGAACTGGGACGAGAATATCCTACAAACGTAATGTAATATAATTGTCCTACAGAAATCATCTCTTTCTCCGATTAGATTACTTATGGATTACCTTCCCTCCTGTACTCACTAATATTCTCTTATTTTTTTATGTCCACATTTTAATCTCATTTTGAATTTATTTTCAACACCTTCATTCATAGTATACTATTGTTACCATCAGTCATATGTGTCCCATCTAACTTTGAATCCTGTTCTTTTATTTACTTATCCATGAATAATTTTATTTATTGTATCGAGAAGAATACGAACTACATTGTTTTATTACATACAGAGTGGGCCATTGAAACGAAACAGCGGCTCTGTAGGTCGGCAGAAAAGAATTATATGAAAACGCTCGGACACGTCAACTACATTTTCGAGGGGGACATCGTTCGCGATGAAATTCACCCGAAATACATTCCATCCCTAGGAGCTGTGACCGCCACCCCTAAATTTTTAAATGGCAGCATATGGCAAATGATACCTTATTTGAAAAGGTATTTTCCTTCTTGATATCAAACACTAAAAATAAATTAATTCTATCGATTCGTTTTCGAGATATAGTAACTTGGGAAGTTGGGAAATCACTTTTTATTCACTCAATCAATAAAAACAATATCTGATAAAGCAACTGTCGCAATAATTATTATTGTCAATGAACTAAATGTTCAAACTGTCTACCACCCATTTCCATACAATAGTACAAGTTCTGTTCAAAACGAGACCTCACATTTCGTAGCATTTCCGGGGTTATTCGACGGCATTCGTCAATATTTATCCTTCGTAAATCTTCCAGCGATTCTGGTTCGGTTGCAAATATTTTGTTTTTCAAGTGACCCCACAGGAAAAAGTCGAGTGGAGTTGAATCTGGAGATCTGGCTGGCCACTCTATAGAGCCTCTTCTTCCAATCCAACTTCCAGGAAACATTCTATCCAAAAACGCTCTAACAGGCTGTGCAGGGTGTGGAGGTGCCCCGTCTTGTTGAAATATAAACAGGTCTTTATGGTAACAATCGTCACTTTCAATAATGTCTAGTAATTGTGGATGAACAATTTCATTCAAAAATTCCAAATAAGTTTTTCCTGTCAGGTTACCGTCGAGAAATACTGGTCCAATCGAACAGTTTGAGTATGGACTTCGTGGAAAACATGTGGATTGGCATCTGACCAATAACGACAATAAGATGTCTAAAAACCCTGGTGCTTGCACTTATACCTGTAGAAGTTTGAAATCGACTTAGCGACACTTGGCCTACTTGATAATTGAGATTACTAGCGTGTCAGATGGCGCCAATTTCGTTTTAGTTTCAATTAAGTAACAGGGTACAATTATTTCCTCAGCTTTCTTTCTGAGACGAACTGTTCGCGGGTTCTGATTTTAGCTTTGCTATTGGTTGAAAAGAGACATCTGTCAAACTTCACCAATAGCAAAGCTAGAATTAGAAGCCCCCGAACATTGCACAAAGAAAGCACTGTCGTGTTGTTTTTCGTATTTCGTACCATTTGGATTTGAGGTTAACTGCACAGATGAAGAATTGGAAATGAAATTGTCATTAAATTGCAGAAAATATGAAATGGAATGCATACAATATGATGAACTATGGAAATATCATTATTAGTCAATTCGTCAAGATTTTTACTTGCTTTTGGTACTGAATACTCGAATCTGCGGCTTCATACTGTCCACCCAAAATACAAATGTGGCCCATTCTACAAAAAGTATCCTTACACGCTACACTACCTGAAAATAAACAATTTCTCACGCGCTAATGAACTGATGAACAAGTTATTTTTTAAAGAACAAACTCAGGAATAAGCTGAATAAGATTTTAAATCAAAGAGATGGAAAACGCATAGATACCGACAAAACACTGAAAATAATTTCATATAAGATTCTGCAGGTGTCAGAAATTAAGTTTTGACGTTAAGCGAGAATATCAACAAACATTTTTGGACGGCGCCATCTACCACAGAGAGAAGCTCTGTTGAAGTAACAGGTGGTGTCCCCCCGAAAATCTAAACAATATCGAATCAGTTCATTCACCAGGGTTTTGAGACATCTTAAACGACAATTATGACGATTCACAGTCGAATTCAAAAAGAATGTAGACTCATCAGAAAAGCAGATGTTGAAAAGGAAATTCTCATCAGCATCTATTCTCGTAGTCATAATTTCACAAAATTCCTGTCGCCTATCAAAATCATCTTCATTCAATTGGTGTACCAGATATATTTTGTAGAGGTGGAATTTATGATGTTTCAGGATTCGGCGGATACTGGTTCTACTGATATTGGTAACACTAGCCAATTTCCTTGTGCTCAATGTTGGGTCTCCATGAACTTGTCCTAAAAGTGCAACTTCAACAGCTTCATTTCTCAACGGAAATTCACGTTCTGGGTCTCGTTTCTTGTTGGCTACTGATCAAGTTTGACGAAATTTTTGCACTTATTCTAGAACGTATTTTCTAGCAACAAGTTCATCTGGATGCGTTTCATTGAAAAAATTTGCGGTACGGTTACCGCACTCATCATTCTTAAATAAAATTGTTATTATTTCAACCCTTTCCGCGATCGTATACACCATTATTGCGGAAAGACATTCAGCAGCTTAAGTCAAGTAATTCACCCTAATGTCGTTCAATCAAAGATCAGTGCCACACTGATAAACGTCCACAATTGCGATTTGGCGAAAAAAAATATCTCATACGTTTTTGTTGTTCTCGCATTTCAGTCGAATTCGAAAAGACGTCTTTTTATCGATTCTTGAGAACCTTAATAGAATTTCGATCAAGTAAATGAGGATGAAATAAAAATTTAAAACGGAATTACATGTTATTTGTTGGTAAACAGTTAGATCATTCAATTCCTTGACAATGATAATTATCTTCAAGCAGTTGCATTGTTAGATGTTATTTTTATTGATTGAGTAAATTAAAAGTTATTTCCCGAATTCAAGTTCCTATATCTCGAAAACGAATTGATAGAATTAATTTATTTTTGTTGTTTGATATAAAGAAGGGGAAACACGTTTCAAATGAGGTATCACTTGCTATATATTGCCATTTAAAAATTTAGGGGTGGCGGTCACAGCTCCGAGGGATGGAATGTATTTCGGGTGAATTTCATCGCGAACGATGTTCCCCTCGAAAATATAGTTGACGTGTCCGAACTTTTTTATATAATTCGGTTCGGCCGACCTACAGAGCCGCTGTTTCGTTTTCAATGGCCCACTCTGTATATTAGATTGTGTTTATATTAAGTGCATGTTGTATTATAACATGGTGTTATTATGAACTCTTCAACAAGTTATTTTTGTACATTTATTCAATCATATATTCTCTTAAAACTCCCTATTTCTCTGCGAAACAAGTGTTCTACACCTATCGTTATGATTATTTCATTCATAGTAACCATCTAAAATTGTATCTATATTGCCAATAAAGTTTATTATTATTTCTATTATTATTATCTATTCACCTATGTATTCATCTATCCGTATCTATACATCATCAGTTAGTAAGTAATATAACGACCAATTCATTCAAGCTCGTTGCGAATGAACATTTATTATACGCAAAGGACAGTCGTAGACTTGTTTTATAAATGAAAACTCGAATAATTAACAAACCCACTTCAGAGTGCTTACATGGGTATTATGTCGCAGCTAAATTGTTCTTTGAATGGTAGACTCAGGTCAGGCTTGTTAGTGCTCCTCTGTCACGGTGAAGTTTTAGTTTATCATGACAGGGGTAGTTATTCAGGTAATGAGGGTGGAAAGTGTTGTATTCCTGAGAGAACGCTATTTCCGGTACCATAGGTGAATTGTGACACTGCATACAAGGTGTTTCTTAATAACATGTTGATATTCAAGGTGGTTGTTCTTGGGTCCATTTTGAGAAAAAGACTCCTTATGAACATATGTCCTTAAGGTCTTTTTACTTTTCAACTAGAGTGTTGTGTATTCAACTCAATACACTAAATGAAAGATTGTGGGTTCTTTGAAGAATTATAATCAATATCTTAACGTCGATTCACTTGGACTTTACAAAGCAAAAACGATAACTGACTTCTGTGTTCGGAAATGTTACCCCCACCACACAAGTACTTCTTTTATTACATATCACTCCTGATAACTGAATAAACCAGTGGCGTACATAACATTTCCTTCCTTACATAAATAAATCAGAACTAAACACTAAACTAACTCACAAATTTAGACGTTGAGGTGGTTCCCGAACACGATTACCACGTCTCAGAGTCGGTTCAACATCTTTTGAACAGTTTGGACTGACAATATCCTGATTGAGATCAGTGAAACTTGAACATTCGGTGTTATACTCGGTGAACTGGGACAGTCGGACAGTCGGATGTACTTGCACAATCATATAGCATTGGCGTTACAGAGGGGGGCGGCCGCAATTAAGCGTACGTACCCCCTCATTGCACGTAATTCCAAGCTGTCGACTGATAATAAATTAAGAATTTATAAGCAAATAATCAGACCAACCATGACATACGCCTGTCCAATATTCTGCAGCCTGCCAAAAACCCAAATATCGAGGTTAGAGAGGTTGCAGAACAAGGCCCTTCGCATAGTTACGAACAGTAACAGATACATTCGGTTGGATGATCTGCGGGAGCTGGCGAAAGTTGAAACGATTGACTCATACATCAATAAAATATCAGACAAATTTTATCGATTTCATATTCCCAAAAGTCCGCTAACGGCAAATATAACGAACATAAGAGAAGGAATTCCCAGGAAACATGGGGTAATTTTTGAAAAACTAGAACTCTATCACGAGCCATTGTAAAACTAGTCGAAATTCTATAAGGTCGGAAACCCGACCTACATGAATTAATATCCAAAAATGGCCTAGGTCAAGTACCTAAGCCACGCCCATCAGAGTGGGTAAAAGGAAGTATCACAAGCCGGTTTTTTTATCAATTTATTTTCCGGATAGCTCAGACAAGTTGAAAAGTAAGAAACAAGTATAATTAAAACATTTTTGAATTTTGGAATTCCATCATCAACGATAATAGGTGCATGAGCGAAAGCAGGAGGCATCGTTTAAACTCGCAATTCTAGAAAAAACTATAGCGAATATGGAAAAAAGGCTACCTGTTTTAACCAACAGGGGCCACCCCTTCGCCCCTTCGGGAGGGCAAGCTGGTGGCTTACATTTCCCCGAGCATAAAGCCGCAACACATCCCTCCTCAACCCTTTCCCCCACAACATCCAGGAAGAGGAGCAGAGATTGTTTTATTGTACATATTAGTTAAGTCTTAAGATATCATGTAAATATAAAAGAATAAATGTTATTGGATTGGATTATTGGATGGAACACCTAATGATTGAAACACTGATGGATTTGGGTCTGTTCTCACTGGTTCTGTTATATCTCTGTGAACTGGATATTTTTTCAAGCTATTGACATGCTTGTACAAAATTTTATTATCCATTTTTACAAGATATGTAACTGCACTAATATTTTTAAGAATGAAATCTTCTTTTCATTCATCGTCAATATATGGACCCAATTTTCCCACTAGAACTTCTTCTCCAACATTGAAAATTACCGGTTTGACAAAATCGAAAGTTTTATTGAAAAGTACTTCACCCCCTTCTTTGGGTTTCAATAAGTCGAGGCGCGTTTAAGGCTTGATTTTAAAAATCATATAATTAGGACTACATCCTGTACTGGTACAAGGAGTATTTCTATAACTAAACAAAAAGTTAACCATCTGTTGCTCCATTGTACGAGTGGATTTTTGTAATAAAAACTTGTCTAGAGCTGATTTTATATTCTGTACATGACGTTTAGCCAAACCATTAGATTGTGGATGGTAAGGAGGTGATTTCAACACATTGACACCGTTAGCCCGACAAAAATTCGTAAATTCGTTTTCGTGAATTCGTTTTTTATGAAAGAAATCAATGTGAACTCTTTGAAATACATTATCAGTGTTAGGCCAGGATATCAAAAACTTTTCGTGATTTTTCTGACCTAGTTGACATATATCACAGTTATTTACAAGAGTTTCAATATTCTCTTGCATTTTTGGCCACCAGAATGAAGATCTAGCTAACATTTTACTTCTAACAATCCCCAGATGATCTCCATGAAGTAAATCTAAAACGTTTTGGCGCAAGGATTGCGGTATAACAACTTAAATACCCACCATCAGGCACCCTTCTTCAACGGATAACTCATTTCGCTTCAAATAGTAAGACCTCAAGTTACAACCTACTTTGGAAGGCCAACCGGTTTTTACATAATCCATTATCCTTACTGGAATCGGATCTTTGCGTGAAATTTCCGCAATGTCCTTATATGATAACGGCAATTCTGTAACCAAATTGAATGAATTCAAAGAACTATCAACATCTGTTGAATCCTGTAAAGGTAATCTAGACAACATATCCGATTCAAATAGTTGCGAACCCTTACAATATTCTATCTTATAATCGTAGGCTAAGAATATTACATTTCACCGAATTATTCTCGAAGCCGACATAACAGAAATGGGCCTATCTGGATTGAATAATACCTTCAAAGGTTCATGATCAGATACCAATATAAATTGTCTACCGTACAAATACTTATGAAATCGTTTAAGGCTGAATATGATTGCTAAAGCTTCTCTTTCAAGTTGAGAATGATTTTTTTCAGCGGTTGATAACGTGCCTGACACGAATAACACTGGTTTTTCAACACCATCGACCCTGTGACTCAAAACACCCCCTACACCATAGGAACTTGCATCACATGACACTACTATTGTTTTAATTTGGGTCATAGTGCACGAGAACCTGATTCGTAGCAATTAAATCTTTACTAAGCTTGAAAGCTCTGCGACAGACAAGATCAAATTTGAAATCCTCGTTTTCTCCAATAATTTATAAAGAGGTTTCAAATGCGTTGACAACATTGGTATAAATTTTCCGTAATAATTTAATAAACCAAGATACGCTCGAAACTGAGTTGAAGTTTGGGGTTCTGGAGCCTCTTTTATTGCACGTATTTTATCCTCAGTTGGATGAATCCCCTCTTTAGCTATCATATGCCCCAAGTATTCAATTTGCTTTTCGAAAAATTTACATTTTTCCCCATTAACCTTTACATTATAGTAACACAATATTTTCAAGACTATTTCTAGAGTACTTCGTGCTTCTGTTAAATTATTATTTGCTATCAGAATATCATCGAGATAACATTTAACATTAGGTATTCCGCTCAAAATTTGATCCATAATTGATTGAAAAATAGATAGCGCTGATGCTATTCCATATGTCAGTCTCGTGTATTGGTACAAACCAACATGAGTATTGATGGTTAGAAATTTCTGAAAATCTGGATGAACTTTCAACTGTTGATAAGTACCTGCCAAATCTAAAACCTTGAAAATTTTACCCCCCGCCAAACTTGCAAAAATATCTTCTGGAGCTGGTAACGGATACTGATCAATATTGAGTGCTTTATTCACAGTGATACGGAAATCTGAACAAATTCTAACATCACCATTTTTTTTCGATACAACTACGATGGGTGAGGCCCATTTGCTATGCCTCACAGGTTTCAGAATACCTACCTGAACCATTTGTTCATTTTTTTTTTCAACCAATGGTTTTAGGGCATAAGGCATAGAATGAGTTTTTTTGACTAACGGAACCACATTTTCTTTTATGTTGAATTTGACATGAAAATCCTTGATAGAACTACATAAGTTCGAATCAAATACACTTTTATACTTGATTTTCAACTCATCTACAATATTGATTGTGTCTCCTTTCGAACTCGTATTGACATCTTGACTATTCAAACTGAAACTAGCTACCCAATCAGGAAAAAGAACATTCAACCAATTTCTACCCAATAATGGTACAAAATTCTTATTTGATTCGATTACTGTCAGAATTAAATGATGGTTTTGATCACCATGCTTTACGTCAACTTGACACTCACCCAAACATTGATACCCTGACCTGAAACTACATTCAGTTTATAATTACAGGTTCCAAAGGTAAATTCAAAATACTCTTATATTTATTGAAGGACATTACCGATTTGCATGCACCTGTGTCTACTTCAAAAGCTACCCTTTTACCATTCAAATCCAACCAGATATGATGTGGTGCAGCTAAACTGACATGCATATTATTCAAATTGAACAAATCTTCTTCAACTGCGGCTACTGTCGTGGCCTCTTTTTGATGGACATAATTGCTTAACATGCCCCATCTTGAAACAAAAATAACATTTCCATCTGACTGCTGGACACTTATCTTTGGGATGACTTCTACCACATTTATCGCATCTACCAGCACTGGATTCTTTTTTTTCCTGCCTTTCCTCCGGACTGATTTTACCAACTTCTTTTGGCCTTATTTGCTGCCTGAACTGTTGTTTCTGCTTTTGAACGTAGTTGACACTCCAACTAGTACCGCAGTCTGATAACATTTTAACTTGCCTCTCTGCCAACTCTGAAGCTTGAGCTGACTGACATGCCTCTGTGAAAGTTAATTTGACTTGAAACAAGAGTTTTTTTTGTATATTTTCTGACTGCATCCCACAAACGAACCGGTCTCTCAGAGCATCATCTAGAAACGATCCAAACTTACATGTGTTAGCCAATTTGCGTGATTCGACTATATATTCTGCAATACTTTGGTCTAACTTTTGGTTACATTTATTGAAGATGAATCTTTCGCAAATTTCCGTGACAGGTGGGCAATAATGCTTCAAAAGAAACTCTTTCACTTCGGTTTATTTCAGCTCACCAGGCTTTTTCGGAGCTGCCAAATTTTTCAGCATTTGGTATACTTGTTACCTGTCAGGGTAATAAACAGAGACACTTTCATTCCTCTGGAACAATATTCACCTTGAATAAGTGCTCCACCCGTTCCAAATAGGTTTCAAATTCTTGGCTCCACCGTTGAAAGGTTCAATATTACCTATCAGGGCCATCGTTTCATTCAAAGATTGTCCGATTTCTGTCACTGTCCAATTGACAACTTTTCGTTGTACACTCCGAAACTGATATGTATAATTCTCTCGAATTCGTCGCCAAAATGTTGTGTATTTAACTCAATACACTAAATGAAAGATTGTGGGTTCTTTGAAGAATTATAATCCATATCTTAACGTCGATACACTTGGACTTTACAAAGCAAAAACGATAACTGACTTCTGAGTTCGGAAATGTTACCCCCACCACACAAGTACTTCTTTTATTACATATCACTCCAGATAACTGAATAAACCAGTGGCGTACATAACACTAGAGGTTGCTGAAGTTTAAAAACAAATTTACTTATGATAACTTTGGTGTGAACCTAGATATCTTATATGCATCAAAAGGCATTTTCTGCTGTCACAACATAATTCTTGCCAGTGGCGTTCATGCGAGATTTGCACTGAATATTTTGAATAGAAAATTGATATGCCACTGCTTTTTCTTGAAGTAAAAATTTTTGAAATCCCAATTACTTTCTGAGCAAATATGGTCTCCTGATTTTTTTTTTTTTCGTTCGACGTACGGTTTTGGCATGAAATAATAACATTCATTCATTTGCACCTCGCTAGACCACTTACGAGAAAAAATAATTTATGTAATTTCAAACAAAAATGTATTAAAGAGAATAATTTTAAAACAGTGAAATTATAAATTTAAAGTAATCTGAATACATTTTGGAATACTAACACAAAATAACCCTGAACGAACAAAGAAATAAATTAAATCAGATGTTCAAAATGTGAACCTCCTGCAAATCTGCATGCCTCTGCTCTTTTTCTCATGGACTCACGTACTCTTTGTAAAATTCCGGAGTGTTTCTGATAGGTTCGCAAGAAACTATGATGCGATTTCTCAACTGCTCTTTAGTATGAATTGGTGGCTGTGAACTAAACTAAACTATTGAGGTCCGGAGACCTAGGCGGCTATGCGTTGGCGCCTCGTGTCATGAACCACAGTCGATTTATCACTAAACTGGATATATCTTCCATCAAAGTCGGCAATTCTTTTCGAGAAACTGCCGGTTATTATGCCCATTCAACCTCGCATGAAAAAAATAGAATTCAATTAAATAATCACCGTTTATTTCAGCCCACACGTTATGGAAAACTGCTTCTGGTGACGGGATTCCAAGATTGCATGTGGGTTTTCATCAGCCCAAAAATATTATTGTGAAAGTTTTGATGGCGTTTCTGAAAAATTGGCTTCATCGGTGAATGAAATTTCAGTATCAAATATGTATTTTATATACATTTTGAAGAAACCACTGGCAAAAGTTCATCCGTGATGGAGAGTCGCGAGGGAGTAGCTCCTGAACCCGTTGGATATAATGGAAAGTCATGGAAAATTTTCCAAACAAGAATATGTGAGATATTCTAAGTGTTCCCACTTTTTCGTGTACTTAATCCGGGATCTTTCTCTATTGAATTCAAAACATCTACCTCAATTTCTGGTGTTCTCACAGTACATTGTACTGCATTAAGATGATTGTCTGGTTCGATAAACTTCTCTTTTTGCACAACCTATGAATGTTTGAAAATGTTTGTGCATCCGGAATATTTCAAATTGGAAACCGTTCTTCATACAATCGACTGGCTTTCAGTGCGTTACCATCAGCAAGCCCATACATGTAATGCATATCTACAAACTCGTAAAATGGACCATGTTTTTTCAATAATATTATTAATTTTGATGTGACAATTCGACTAGGTAGACATCTGTCAAAACTATTTATAAAAAAAATCAGGAAACCAGATTTGCTCAGAAAGGAAAGAGGATTTCAAAAATGTTTTCTACTTTACGAAAAAGCAGTGGCATATCATTTTTTCTCTTTGAAATGATTCAGTGCAAATCCTGCCCGAACGCCACTGGCAAAAATTAAAAATTATGTTGTACAGCAGAAAATATCTTTTGATACATGGAAGATGCAAACTACATTACTCAAAAAAATCTAGGGTCATTCCAAAGTTATCATAAAAAAAGTATTTTTTTCCTAAAATTTTAGCACCCTATAGTTCAAAAGTTGAGACCTTTAGGAAGTTTTTTCTTCTCAAAATGGACCCAAAAATAACTTTCTCGAATATTAGCATGTTATCAAGAAACACCCCGTATATTCAGAGGAGAATCACTTGATAAATAAATTGCAAAATTGATTCTATGACTTTTTCAAGGGATATGCCGTAAAATGGAATATTGTGACTAGATTTCAGACTACAAAACACTGGAATCAGGAAAGCCTCAGGGATCGATACTTGGGCCCATCTTATTTTCAATATATTTGTCTCATCTCTTGAATACTATCCAGATCTGCGAAGTTTTCGCGGATGATTTTCTCAGATTTCCGCGATGGCATCGAATGCTTTCTATTTCGTCAATAATGATATCAATTCCTATTTGATGGGTTAAAAAAAATATTTTTGTTTAAGTGAACGAATCGTGTGGTGCGCGCGGAAGACACATCACCCGTTTTTAGCCCATTCTCACCAAAAATTATGATCAAGGTGTCATTCGATTTGTAATTGCATCTAGAAACTTTTTGAGGAATATTAAGTCCCCAACGAAAAATTGCAAAAGATATAAACAATTCAGTAAAAAAGGTGGGTGTCGTTTTTCGCGAATATCACGAAAACTGTTTTGCAGATACCCGAAATCTAAAAAAAAGATCCGTTCAGAGCGGGAAATTTCCTAAAAAAAGAATGTCTCACCTCCCGGCATTCTATCATATTTATAATTTCAATTGAGAGGAGAAAATGGGACTGCCACAAAACATTGTCTACTTATCAATCTCAACAAATAAAATTCAATTTTGTTTGGTAGCAGATAAAACTATCGAAAGATCAATTCTATGAATATATCAATGAACGATGAATAACCCGTAATAACGAGTGATTATGGACCCTGATTCAAATTTGAGCAACAGATAAATAAAGTACTGCAACGGGTAGGGGGAGTTGGGGCACTCGATACGTGGGAACATTGATATGGTCTATTTCACTCCAAACTGTCTAACATCTGAGAGGTTAGTTAGTTCATGAATAGAACTCTATGAGTTAGAAAACAAATGCGAGCTGCCGCGGCCGGTACGTCTGCAACGGCCGCTTGATTTACCGCGACTGACCACGAAATTTTCGTTTATTTTAACATTTTACGTTCTAGTGTTGTTTTCGGTGGTGTATACATTGATACTGTAATAAGATTCGAGTAAATTGTTGTAATAGAATGCCCAGACTATTCATTGAAGAGCGGTGTGGAGTTCTTTGGACCGCCTTGCTAGTTTCAAATTTTTTATGTTTCAAGCAAAGTTTTAGAAATTGTGAATTTGAATGGACGCCAGAATTTGTATTTAAACTAGGACAAAAATCCAAATTCCCTATTCAATAATGATTGCAAATCAAATACTTCTGTAAATACCTACAGCAATAAAACAAATACCAACTTATAACAATCTATTTACAAATTTTTACATCTTCCAATTCTTTATCCTTGAATGAATTTAAATTCCAACACAAGAAAACTAATAAAGTTTTTGCCTGCTGAACCTGTCAGTTTATCGATGTCCATGTACCTTGATTATATTTTTGTGTAGACGTGCAACACCCCTTATTTCTGAACCCCAGATTTTAAATTATATGATTCAAATTCAAGAAGGTGAAATCACTTTGCCGATAGGCTGCTCAGATGGATACGGTTAGGCCGTGAGTAAGGTTCAATTAATGACTTTTCCTAGTTAATCAAATTTGTCCACTAAAAAAATTATACATTAATTAACTTGACTAGTTCCAGAGTTGGGCGCCAGACTTGCTAAAGACAAAAGTAAAGATAAATAAAAATATATGTTAC
>JAFIRS010005819.1:7500-48723 GCA_018342105.1 Gonioctena quinquepunctata | reverse complement strand
TTCGTGCGCGGAAAGAATAATGTTTTCTTGATGAAAATCAAAATGAATGATATTTGTTGCATCCCCTGTGTTGCAAATTAGGGGAAGCCCAGTGCCCTTTCAAAAATATACGTTTCAAACACTTTAACATAAACGAAGTATATAAGCACGCACTTCAGCTGCGAGGGACTGCACTGAATTTTAAATGGCTATCGAAAATCGGGCAACTTGGACTCCTCCATTTTTTGTGGTAAGTGTTTGTTACTATGTTACATGTCGTATGCGACATTTTTTGAAGGGGTTTGGTAACCGGGCGTCCCGTATATCGGAGGCTCGGTGACATCGGAGTCTCAGTGAACCTCAAAATTAACAAGGTCGGAAGCCCACTTATACCGTATATATATATATATATATATATATATATATATATATATATATATAGTTATATTTTGTTGATTTAATAAATTATTTTGTTATTATTTTGCCCCACACTTTGGTTGCCAATTGGTTATGTATTGATAAATTGAATTATAATAGTTGTTGTTATATAATGAAGATTGCTAATAGTTTTCCGCTCTTCTTTGTGAGCCACTTGTTATGATATAGATAATTATTTGTGCCCTGTATAATATATTTTGCAATGTAATAATAATTGCTAGCTACGTCACTGTTCTCTCGTCACGTTGCTGCCAATTGTTATCATTTTCCTTCCCAAAGCTAAGCACAGTTGGTACGCCTCTTACCCTCAGATAGCCGGTTCGGCAATTGAGCCACTATTGATATGTCAAATTTCAATTTATTCAATGGTCATGGATGATTGTTGATAATTGCAGAAAATAAAGACAAAGTATAAAAAAGCAATGATTTCCCTTTATTCGGAAAACTTAATTTACCTGGCCTACGAAAGATAACCACCCAAGGTGAATTTACAAATATTCATGGATAATCGAGAAACAAGTCATGGATAGATAGACACAACTCACTTTTACCTTGAAAGTGAAATTTTCCTTAAAGTTCAAAAATAAAGTGAAATAAAGTTCTTCTGATGTGATATGCTTTGGGTGAAATTGTTCAGGACGTGATGTCACTAGAAGATTATACCTGTCTGGAACTGTCGGTGTTCAAAATATACATTAGGATTTGATTCCTTTCACCCCAAAATGCTATGGAACTCCAATACCAAATAGAAGGAACCATTCAATCCAAATATCAGCTTTCGACAAATTTTTGTGTATCGTGTACAAATAAGGTAATATTGGTTTTGTTTATAAGTTGAAATTATTTTCCATTTTTCTCCAAAAAAAATATAGCGTGGGTTCTTTTCAACTTTATTTTTGACCCGTGGCTTTGTTTGTTGTCACCTGGATACCAATTTTGTTCCTCTCCCGATTCGAATTTTGAATTCGCGCACAAATTTCACATTTTCACTGTTTATGGTTATGGCGACTTTTCATAAAAATATTTTTCCATTCTTATTAACATGTCAAATTTCAATAATAATTGCCTCTGACACTTTCCCCGCTCTTATTCTTTTTACAATTTCAAACTCTACATGTGACCATCTGTTCCCTGATTGGCCATTGTCATCAAGAAGTTTGTGTTCTACCATTCTTTTTCAGTTAGCACATTTCATATATTTGTATGTTTTAAATTTAAAAGAATCCTTTTTTTCAGGAAAATTTTGAAAAACTAGACTTTTGTTGTCTTTTTGAAGAATTTTGGGTGTAATCATTCTGACAGTGTATGAAATTCAGTTTATATAATTTGACATTTATATCATCCATTTCATACATAGGTTAAGAGGAAATATAACTTCTAAAAATTAGTAAAACAATCTTTAAACCATAGCATTTATTAATTATTTTTTATGGGTTTTTTTTTTTTTTTTAAATATCAACTGGTTTTTTTATAACATAGCAACATTCCCAAACTTATATTCAATATTTTTTCATAGAAAAATCGAATTTAACGGTTACAATTAAAAAAAGAATAATTTAAATTTCCCGGCAAATACCAAGAAGTTGAAAATTTCATGAAATTACCCTTCCATATATAATTAATGGTTTTTTGATAAGCTGATTATTTTAAAGCGTACCATCATCGATTTTAAGGTTTTCCCCAAAGTGGTAGTAACCAGGGTTTAAACTGGTTGAATGAGAACAACAAAAACATTTGTATATAGGTAGGAAAGTCTTAACTGGGGTAAGTAAAGAACATTCCGAAAAAATCGGTTTCTAAAGATCCTTCCGGAGGAGTGCATAGCCATATGCCAGACGGGCTTACCACCCTCCGAGAAGGAATTTTATGTAAACCATCGAGGTGGAGATTTTCGGGGTTTCTTTTTTGTCACCAGGACCGCCAGAAAGTTCTTTCCGGCGTTCCAAAGGTTCCCAAAATCGATGATGGTTTTTTCGAGGTCCACCCAGCCAGAGTTCTTTTGACCTTTTTTGGGTGGTTTGGGTCTACTTATTTAGGGCCAAGAAGCCTGAAAACCGGAGCGATTGTTAGGTGAAACGACATGAATTAAACATAATCGAGCTTATCAGAAAGAAACATTTGCATTCAATGTCCATTGATATTATATATGGAAGTATGCATGGATTTTCAGGTGAATATCATTCGTGGTATTTGCCAGGAAAGTAGTTGTTTTTTCACCTGAGATCTACTTTTCTCTGGTTCAATTTTATATTGAATCCTTTATGTGAAGAAAACCGTTTAAATTCGATTTTTCTATTCATTCCACTTCACATGGCACTTATCTCTCAATTTTCTACTAGTTAGAAAATTTTTAATATCAATTTCTTTATTTACAGTTATTGAATCTACTTTAACTGATACTATATTTTTCTACTTTCAGAAAACTACCTATGCTGGATTTCAAGAAAAACAAGTTCTACAACGATAACTATTATTTACAACTACTGGTACTATGTTATTTGGTTCCAGATAAACTTGACTTCAGACATCTTCCCAGGTCACGAGAGAAAACTTTTCAAGATATCTTCATATATGACATTTTATATTCTATTATTATCTTTATACTGATATATACATTTTTTTAATATGCATTTGATTTTACAATTACTGGTACTGCTTTCAATTATACTGTTTTATTATTTTTTCTATCTCTTTCTTCAGTTGTTCTTTATATTCATATTGAATTGGATATTTTATCAATTTGAATCTCTCATTTCATTTACTTTTATTTTGTGTACATACTCTTTCGCTTTTTCATTATTCACACATAATTAACATATTATATTCATTAATATACCCTCATTTTATTTATTAATATACCTTCATATTATTTATCAATATACCTTTATCATCATCATCATATTTCTTATAATATACTTCTTTAGTATTATTATTATTATCATTTCCACTTTCATTTCTCACATACATTCATTTTATACACAAAATATTTTTAATCTTCATTTCTTTTAATTTTTCTTCAAAATTCACATTATCTATTATCCTTTTATATTTTTTTTTCTTTATAATCGATATTTTTTTCAACTTTACTTAATCTAACTAACCTGTACCAATAATTTTATCAACTTTTCTGTTTTTCAGTATTATGATTGTTATTCAACATTATTGTTTTCTTTCTTGAAATATTCACTCATGTGTTGTTTTTGTTTCCTTCAATATTCTTTCTCATTGATATATTTTTTTCTTTACATTTGTTTTTCATCTTATTTTATTTTATTCAAATGTTTCTGAAATCCTACCTATCTATCAAATTATTTTTTTACTTTTTTCCTTTTTTATTCCCCAACTTACCTATCAAATTTATTAACCTACAATTTATTATTCCCCAATTTTCATTTTTATTATTTGTCTCTCCTCCTATGGAATCTTGCTTGTTTTGTTACTACAAGCTTATTTTTCTTTTTACAAATTTTCAATTGAAATTTTATGTTAATATTTTCAACTATTTTCATTTTTATAATTTCAACTTTTTCTTGTTTTTGTAAGTAAAATTTATTCAAATTCTTTCCTACTTTTGTTTTTGACATTTTACTATCTATTATTATTATTATTTCTTTATTTGTATTACTTCCTTTCATTTCATTTTTTTTAAATTTATGTTCTTTATTTCCAATTAAAATTTTTATGAGCCATTTTTGTATCATTCATCTTTATTATTATTATTTTATCATTTTCATTTCCTTTTTGCAATTCAAAATTCATCTTAGCATTATTATGTCATATATTTTCATTATTTTTACTTTATTACTTATTTTACCCTTTTGCAGCAATTTTTTTTTATTTTTCACATTCATATTATCTATAAACTCATTATTTTTGTTATCAAGATTCATTTTTATATTTTGTATTTGTTTATCAACTTTTTTAATGAATTGTTACTATCATCTGTTTTTTGTATAAATACTCCCTCAATTTTATTTTGCTCACTACTTGTTTCTAACGGTTTACATATTCTTTCTGTACTTTTTTTGAAACTTTCTTCCATTTTACCCAAACTTTTTGTCATTCTATTTGTGATTTCTCTCATTTTATTCATTTTATTGTTTGTATTACTCACTTCCATTAATTCCATCATTTCATTAAACCAAATGTCAAATATCGCTTCCTCACTTTTTGTCAAAACCATTTTATTACCAATTTTTCAGCCTTACACGTTGAAATGCCAATTGCTAAAGTTCGCCCAGTGTTACGATAAATATTAGGAAATAATATTTTGCCTTTACTTGCCCTTACTCTGCTTCGAAATGATATATTGCCCTTACTTTGCCTTTTCCGCTGTGATGAATATTATGAAATGATATACTGCCTTTACTTGCCCTTACTCGCCTTTTCCGCCTTTTCTCGTCCTGATTAATACTAAGAAATACTATATTTCCCTTACTTGCCTTGTTCGCCTTTTCCACCCCACGTTGTGCGCCAATTGTTATATTTTGTTGATTTAATAAATTATTTTGTTATTATTTCGCCCCACACTTTGGTTGCCAATTTGTTATGTATTGATAAATTAAATTATAATAGTTGTTATATAATGAAGATTGCTAATAGTTTACCGCTCTTCTTTGTGAGCACTTGTTATGATATAGATAATTATTTGTGCCCTGTATAATTTATTTTGCAATGTAATAATAATTGCTAGCTACGTCACTGTTCTCTCGTCACGTTGCTGCCAATTGTTATAATTTTCCTTGCCACAGCTAAGCACAGTTGGTACGCCTCTTATCTCAGATAGCCGGTTCAGGCAATTGAGCCACTACTTGATATGTCAAATTTCAATTTATTCAATGGTCATGAGTATGATTGTTGATCATTGCAGAAAACAAACGACAAAGTATCGAAAAGCAATTATTTCCTTTATTCAGAAAAACTTAATTTTACCTGGCCTACGAAAGATAACTTACTCTAAGGTGAATTTACAAATATTCATGGATAATCATGAGAAAAAAGTCATGGATAGATAGATACAACCTCACTTTTACCTTGAAAGTGAAACTTTCCTTAATAGTTCAAAATGAAGTGAAATAAAGTTCTTCTGATGTGATATGCGTTATTAGTGAAATTGTTCAGGACGTGATGTGCACTATGAAAGTTTATACCTGTCTGGAACTGTCGGTGTTCAAAATATACATCAGGATTTGGATTCCCTTTCACTCCAATGCTATCAGGAACTCCAATACCAAATAGAAGGAACCATTCAATCCAAATATCAGCTTTCGAATACTTGTGTATGGTGTACAAATAAGGTTTTTGTTTATAATGTTGAGATTATTTCCATTTTTCTTTCTCCAAAAATATAGCGTGGCGTTCTTTTCAAATAAATTTTCGATCTCCCGTGGCTTTGTTTGTTGTCATCTGGATACCAATTTTGTTCCTCTCCTCCGATTCGAATTTTTGAATTCGCGCACTAAATTGTCACATTTTCACTGTTTATGGTTATGTGTCATAACTTATACATAAAAATATTTTTCCATTCTTATTAACTATGTACAAATTTCAATAATAATTGCCTCTGACACTTTCCCGCTCTTATTCTCTTACAATTTCAAATTCTACATGTGACCATCCGTTCCCTGATTGGCTATTGTCATCAAGAAGTTTGCTGTTCTACCATTGGCTACTTTTAGTAAGCTAAAATTTCATATACTGTATGTTTCATATTTATAAATTTGTAGATCACATTTTATTCAGGAAAATTCTGTAAATCTAGACTTTTTGTTGTCTTTTGAAGAATTATGGGTTGTAATCATTCTGACAGTGTATGAAATTTATTGTGTTATATAATTCGGACATTTTTATCTATCCATATCATACATAGGCTTATAAAAGAAATAGAACTTCTGAAATTATGTAAAAACAATCTTTCGAAACTAATAGCTATTTATTAATTATTCTTTTTATGGGATTTTTCTATATATAAAATATATATATATATATATATATATATATATATATATATATATATATAATAAAATATATATATATATATATATATATATATATATATATATATATATATATATATATATATATATATATATGAGTTTTACTCCTCAAATTATAGATGTCGCATCTTTTATTTTGTCCGTACTCTTATAACATTATATTTCCAATATTTCGACAATGAATATTGTCATCATGTTAGTGAGAATGGTCACTTTTCGGTGAAATACAAAAAGATGTATAAGACAGCATAAAAACATGTAAAAACATAAAGCAACAATTAGATTTATATGGAATAATATTTGTAACAAAAACATTACTGGTAAATTCATTAAAAGCTGAGATCACTTGTGGTGAACATTCTTTGGTTATGAATGTAAATTCTCACTTGCATTCTCCCTGATGATGACAATATGCATTGTCGAAATATTGGAAATATAATGTTATAAGAGAACATTTGCGGTTGCTGCTGTCCCAAAGAATTCCTCAGATATATATATATATATATATATATATATAATTAAAAATATGAAAAGATTGTTCCTAGAATCAAATGTGAAATTTTCTGCGACTCAAAGATGATCTTTTGTCACTTTCTTCCATCGTTCAAAATAACCTCTTGGGGGTATTCATATTGAAAATGAAAAAATCTGGATAAAAATGCCAATTCTTTCTTTCAGATTTCTTCTTTTTAGTAAGGGTCCTTTCAAAATATCAATCAGATGTAGTTCAATATCCAGCGTGGATTCAGCCAGGAAAGTAATTGTTTTCTGTTAGATATTCACAAAAAATCACTTTATTTTTATTGTGGATTTTACAAATCACTGAAAAGTATTTCTATTCAATATGCATTTGAGAATGTTTCTCTTTTGAACATTAAGAATTTCTGTTCACCCTGTATGTTCCTTCCATTTGAGATACATTCGCTCGTGTCCATCACATAATATATTATTCGAGTTTACCTCCCGCCGATGAACAGAACATCATTGTATTTTAAAATTTTATTATTTCAAAGGTAAACTATATATTCTATTTTTGGAAGTGATATTGAATTGAAGTTAGTACTGTCTATATCCTTGTGTGCTACCTCTTTCCTTCCAATTCGAGTCAGATTACATAGGAATATTAGGAATCAGTTAGGGGAATTAGAATCTTTCAATAATTTTTAATTGAAAAGTTTATGGTTTATACAAAAATAGAAATGCAGTTTTTGATTCCATTGAAAATTTTCCATTATTTCCAACACACATCACATGGTCTGGGTAAAATAATGTATTTGTAGTTCCTCGAGTTTTTCCTCAATCAATGATCATTATTATTTCCATTTCTTATATGAATATGACCCTCATCACATCAGCTAACATTTGAAATTTTGTTTCGAAAAAATACTTTATCCTTGCCAAAAATCAATTTATACTTGGAAATTGAAACAATATTACTTTTGGAAAAAATATTTAGTTTTATCGTATATTTTTCCGTTTCTGGAATACCTTACGATAAGTTATTTTCTCGATAGAAAGTAATGACTGAATATTTTTCAGTCGTAGATGATTCCACATTACTTCATATTTTCTATATCAAACAGTAATTTCACTAGTTTTTGCCGACGCCAGAATATTCTTTTTATCTGTAGTCTCCATCAGCTCCCATTCGATACCCAAACTTTCGAGAATATGTTTTTTTATGACTACTCTTCCTTAGCAATGCTTATATATATTTCTATATTTTTTGTATACTTACGTAACAATTTTTTTAAGTGTTGATGAATTTTTTATCGAGTCGAGAGAATAATATTTATTTTTGCCCAAATTTGTCACCATTCGAAACTTTTTAATTTATAATATTATACTTTCTCTTCCTAATATCCCAAATCTATATAACTGTCGGAAGTTCTAATAACGTTACAAGACCATTACTGTTTCGTTATCACCTGAGGTGAGAAGCCCTAAAAATGAAGGTAATATTGAATTTTTAGTGACTAAATTACTGAAACTGTAACAGGTGAAACTTATTCCATGCCAGAGTACGCTACTCACTATCCTTGCTGGTATAATAATTTTATTATATGGCTCTGCAGGAGTTCCGTGAAACTGCCACAATGAGAGTCATAGATTCTGAAAACGAATGCAATATTTTCATATTTCGAACGATAACAGCGAAATTTGTCGAATATAACGATACTTTGAATCTCATTTTGTTCTCTGTTTCGTTCTGTTATTGATTTCTCTACCTCCAAGCTGCATTGTCAATGGGGGGATAAATTCAGTTTTTTTTGCATCGCATACAGAAATTTCAACGAGATGATAATTAATTAGTTCTTATTTTCTTTGTGATTCATTGAAACTGATTTTCGATGCTTACTAATAATCCCAGAATAATATTGTGAAGAAGAAATAATTGAAAATAAAATGGAAGTCTACTCCGCTGTTTAGGGCATTCATTCATCTACAGAGTAGGCACTCACTAAACTGTTTCTTTTTATGTGGCATTAATGCTACATGCATTATTATTATTCTACAGAACACTAAATGAACAGTGATGTGTACTATTTTAAATTTTTTTGTATACCCCACTTTATTGATACTTTTTATATCTTTGAGCGCTTAGTGATCTGGCGGTTCCAAGTCCAGGGTGATACTAAAAAACGGTCACAATATTTTTGCAAGGACACAAAAAATATGATTATCTACTTTCGGAACGTTTCTTATTATCACCCAATTGTCCTACTAAAAAATGTTATAAGTGAAAATACCTTCTGGATCCGTTAATTATCTTTTTTTTTAAATCGTTTACTGAAATTTGTTTTTAATAATTTCCATCACAGACGATAACATTCTTGGCCGGTAATTACCGAAATGATAATTTTATTTAGAAATGTTCGAATTCTCAATCATTAGGAAAGTAATTTGAATTTCTTTCTGTTGTACATTAGCGTAAGAGGATTAGAATTAATAGAAATTCCATTATGATGTTTTCGGTACAATCAACCGACTTTGAAAAAATATTGCAAAGTTGAAGTAAAAGAATAAATCTTCGCCTATGTTCGGCATGTTCGATAAAGCGGCACATCCTATTATCTTTATCATTCCGTTATTATTCTATCCGACAGAGTATGTATATACTATAACTGAACTAATTGATAAATAACATTACTCATCGGACAGTTAACAAGGTAGCACGCACTTCTCCGTGAAGGAATAAATGGGGCTTTCCGGTGATAAGTCTCCCGAAGTTTGACTGATTGGCGTTGTTTCAAAATATTATCGGTCCTGATTGTATTTGTGACAAGATGCGATTTTCTTCAAGAAATTGGGACAGCTGTTCTGCCCAAGGTTTTCTGATAAACCAATAAAAATACTGATTGGCGTCAGACCTGATATTCCTTGAGGATTTCCAATCTCAGGAATTGGTGTTATTCGAGCATGCATCCAAGAAGTGAAAAATGTGAACAAGATACGGTAAGATATGAGTAATATGAATTTTTATAAATGCTATACTTAGACTATGGAAACAACGAGCACAGTTTTCAACTCTCTTTAGAGCTTTCAGAACAGTTTTTCCGTCTACTTACTGGAAAACAAATTCCTTTTCACATATGGCACTATTTTCATAATAATCAGTTATATAATTTTTCAAGAGGTTAGGAGGTATGTTATCGAAGAAGAATTTATTGATAATATTTGCATCTCTGATTTTTTGCCTGATATCGTCTTGTGATTTTTTTTAAATATCCAGCAGTTTCAGTTCTGTTCACAGTTTTTTTTTGAGGCGTTAGCGAAAATATATTGAAAATATGCAGTTTTCACCTTAGTCATGACATGGTTTGTTGGATTCCTCAATCGTCTATATTCCTGCCAGTTTTCTTGTGTGCGAATTTGTTTTGTGTCTTGCCTTCGCTTTGTCCCTCACTTTCATGAATTATTCACGTCACTTGTCAAACAGGATGAGTTTTTTTCAATTCTGATAACTCTTGGAGGAGTGTGTTCAGAGTAAAGGTTGAGTAGTATTTTAGTGAAACCTTGCACTGAATTGTCGATATCCTGTATGTGAAATATTTTTCTAGTCATAGTTTTTGCCATGTCTGTGATCAGTTTTGGCTCAATTTTGGGTTTTTTACAGTTGATAGGACACCCAATGCATTCATGAAAAAAAAATCAGATTCATACATGAAAGTCGAGTCGATAAAATAATCATGGTTACAGATAATTACATCCATAAGAGATTTAGATTTGGGTGTTATGTGTGTTGCTTCAGTAATAATTTGATTCATTTCAAGTGAAGACAGCATTAAGTTGAGATATTCAACCGCCGGATAATTCACTTTCAGAAAATCAACATTCGCGTCACCCAACATAAATAACATAAGCAGAGTATGACATTACATATGCTAGACAAGACTCCAGCGCATCAATGTTATATCAATTATATGAAACATATATTACGAAACAGAATACATTGAACAATATTCCAACGAATAATTGTCCTATATTATTCGCAACATCAATTTCCCGATATATCAATTTACTAAGAATATACAATAAGACTCCACCACCGCTCTGTCCTGTATTGAGATCCTCTCTCATAAGCATGTAATTGTCAATTGCTACACTTTTTGAACCAATATTACTGTTTAGCCATGTCTCACATATTGCAGGAACACCAAAATTATGTTGATCATTAAAAAGTTTTAATTCATTGAATTTAAGATCTTATGACTATTGTTCAAGTGACATACGATAAAGGTATATCGAAAGGTGCTAGTGATACAGTTGGTGTATATATATATATATATATATATATATATATATATATATATATATATATATATATATATATATTTTTTTAATTTTTTTACCTCATATGTTTATATTTTTTTTTTTCTCGGAATAATTTTACCTGAAATGACATAAACAATGTCGAAACGTCGAATGAAATGAAAAATATATAGACTGACTAAGGCCCTTATTCCGAGAAAATAAAGAATATATATATATATTTCTTCTCCTTCGTTTTCAGTTTCAATAAAATTCGTTCCTTCAAATGTCCAAACATTTTTGAAGCGATGCTTCCTTGACCAGTCTTTTCATTGTTAGATCTTCTTTTATTACAATACCGGTCCCCTCCAGCAGTTTTTTCGTTCGATAGATCGTATCTTCCAAATTAACTTCATTGAGGCAAACACTATATGTCGAGGACCACAATTATTATTTTTGCCGGCCCCATATGCAGCAACAATTTCGTCATCAATTGGCCTTTCAATTTACCAGCAAATATTTCCTTGACCTGGGTCAACGGATTTTTGTTATCGGAATCTCTGAAGCCGATAATTTGAATGTTATTATTTTTTGCGTTCCGTTTTATCTGGGTATCTTCCGAGGAATTGTTTTCTCGTAATGGAATTGATAATGGCATCCGTAATTCCTTTAGCAACGTTGTCAGATTTTGATGCCCAAATGAGATACTTTTCAAACTCTGATTTTGGTCTAGCAGTAATTTTTTTGCTGGCTTTGGATGGATATAATGAGGAGTATTTTCACCCAACAAATTTAGCTATTGTCTCTATGGTCAAAACTGGCGGCTAACTATATCTGACAATGCACAATCACACACGTCTATATTCGATGACGACGATTGTATATGAGGTTCGTCATTTCGTATCAATGAGAATGCTATTCGAGAAAAATATTTTTTTCTCCAACGCACATAAGTTAAATGACACAATTTTAGACACTGTCCCAATTATCAACAAATTTGATTCAAATTCGGTATGATATGAGAAATCCAGATCATATTTACAATCTCAGCTACAGAACTTATTGCAAATCACTGCGATGTCACCAGCTAAATAGTAAATATCGTTTTTTCTATTACCGTATTGAGCGCGCACTCTCCGCACATTTCTCTACTCGATTTATCGATAGTTTGATATGAGTATTACTGAATAATTTCACAACTGTTGATTATCGGTGTTTTCATAAGAATCACTATTGCGATAGCAATTTTTCAAAATATGGTGTCGATATTGGGTACATGTCAAACATGTTCCAAATATCGACAAGAGTATCATTTGGGGTGTGATTGAATACCAACATCGAATCGTGAGAACGATTTTTGTATCAGACCGTCCTGATTTTATTTTTCAGTAACGGATATTGAAAAAAAAATAATTTTCTTGTGAAAATTAGGGAATTATTGGCGAACTCAAAAAATCTATTATTATTGGAAGAAATTTCCAATTCATATTTTATTCGAAGGTTTTATTAGATTTGAACCAATGTTTGGGTCAAATTTGGTAACTCTAGCCTGTTTCCATTCATTTGATCAACTCGAAAATGGTTTACCTGAAAGTAAAACTAAACTTTATATGATAAAAATTATTCAGAATGGGAAAAATCATTTGCTATTTTATTCAACGGAAATTCAGTATGTGATGATTATCGTGATCGCTGAACATCAACATGACAGCAGATTTTTTACATTTATGGGACGGATCCACTCAAAATCGATGCATGAATATTTTCGGGCTTATATTTTACAGAACTTCATTGAAATTCGAAATTCTATTATGAGGGCCAAATATTTGCATATATGATTCATAGTCATTACTCCTGTTATAAAAGTCATGCAATACGAAAATGTCGGTGCCAATAGAGTATATCAATTGTTTCATATCGACAGGAGAAAAACCATGCAACCGAGAGCATCACATGATGTGCTATGAAAGATAGCTTCCAGCGCTGGATCATGAAATAGCAGCTGTAGGTACTTTAGATTTGGAGGTACATTGGGATATTGTTATTATACCACATCTCAATGGAGAAGAATCCGCCATCAACAAAATATTCTCACAGAATCGGATTGATATGTATCTATTGTTGCCTCAGAGAAAATTATTCCCATAAAATTTTTGAAATAGTTATGTCTCTTCGTCCATTTGTATTTTATGTTACAGTGCATTATTTCACCTCGTTGATTTCCCAATTATAGTTGTGTGAATTTTTCAAAATATTTTTGAGATTAGGTTAATGACAGAGTATTCGATGAACGAAAAAATATAATTTTTGTCGGAAGGTTCAGTTTATACCGATTATACCTCAGCAAAAGATTGAAAAATATCTCCAACGTTTGCTGGGTATGGCAACATTGTGAAGGAATGCACTTATGTCAACAGATATGGTGGTTAGATATAATATCCTGAAAAGAAATCATGAATACAGATGACTGACCAGTATATAATTTCAGTCAGGGAACTACTCCAGAATCAAAATAACTACAAATACTTCGTAGTTCAAAGCAGGGAAATTCAGGATACATAATGGAATAACAAATTTGGGGACTCTATAATCAGTAATATCCTATCGAAATTGCTCCAAAAGAACAAATAAAAATTTATACAAAATATAAGGAATGATGGGCACATCACGTAAAAGCGCCTGAAAGAAATACTAATCACAGTTACAGATAAAATAATTAATTGAAATTCTTTTAAAGACAACCTATTTGAATGCTCTGAAAAGTAAAGAATAATTGCTTTGGATGTGTGACGTAGGTTATTCCGCTAGTTATATATTCAAGATCTTGTCGCGAAAAGTTTTCATTTCGAATACAAAAAATGCAAGCTTTTGAATCTATAACTCACGGAATAACACACATTACACATCCAAAGCAATCATGTTCAACTTTTCATTGCATTTGAATAAAAGCTTGTCTATAAAAATGATTTTCATCAATTATTTCATTTCGTGCTTTTTAGTACTCAAGTACACCTTAATCTAGGCATTTTTGTTGAAGCATCGTTATAATGAGTCCTTTTTTCTGTAAGTTCTGAGCTATCTATTCCTCCGAAGAGGAGACCATCTACAGATTAACTCATCCGTCATCTTTGAGTTGTTATCTTCAATTCATGAATTTGAATTGGAAATCAATGAACTTCGACTGAATTCATAATCTCCGACCCCAAAAACCACGACATACCCATTTTGAATAGAATCGGGCCATAAATCTAAGTATCGTCTGCCATCTTGAAGCGCCATATTGTTTTTTTCCTATGACAGAAATTCCATGAGCCGCCATTTCAATTTCATTAATTTTGACAAAAAATTCATAATTTTCAAGTCGGAAAACCCCCACGTACAAATTTTGAATTGAATCCGACCATAATAACAAAATATTTTGACATACAATCCATAATCACCGACTCCAAAAACCCCCACATATCAATTTTGAATCGAATCGTACCATAATCACAAAACTCTTCCACCATCTTGAAGCCGCCATTTCGTTTCTATCTCTAACAGAATTTCATAATCGGAATTATAAACACCTGTCAAATTTCAGCTCAAGTGGATGTCGGCAAGTGCACCAAAAATGGATTACAGAATGACAGAATAACATACGAACGAAGCAAGTTGAATGAAAGCTCGTGAAAATCTATCACATAAGTGAAAGTTGTGATATCAGAAAACCGTTAACATATCGGAAACAACATTTAGGAATATAAAAAAGTTATGGGTAATATCTCAACATTCCCGGACTGGGCACAGTTATGAGACAGCTTAACAGTGTGTTCTTGATGATTAACAATTCAGATGAAAATCCAATGACAAGAGCAATTTTTCTTACGTTTCATTGATTGATTGATTGATTGATTCCAACAGTAAGGACGAAACATTCCACTTTTTCAAAATCATCCGAACTAATTTGTTTGTTGTCAGCCTTCCCACTGAAAATAATAGATAAGATTGTAGACAATTATATTGAAGTCGAGGTACTGGAAAGAGTGCAATTGCGTCGAGGTTAGCATGCGTAAAAAACAAGCAGATCTTCAGAAACTGCACATTTCAGGCTTACGAAACACATCCAAATATTACTCAGAGAAAATGGTTCGCACTAGGCAGTGAGAAGAACATCATCGTGCAAGGGAGTGGACAGATTCTCATCGAAATAGATGAGTCAATTGCTAGCCACAATAATGTGGGCAAATAGGTAGCACCAAAGTTGCCCACAAGTGAAGGAACTGAGGTGAACGGAATACTCGAACTGCTAACTCAACATGGTGTACTTCAGGTACGCAGACAACATTGTTGTGGTTGTTGTGGTGGAAAGAATTGAATCAACGAAAATCCCCCACACACAAAATCAAAGCTTTAACACTCAAGGCCCGTTCCTTCGACTAAGCAGACCTATAATTGAATCAAGAACTTAAAGTATTTAGGACTTACCCCATACTCTGACCTACTTTGAAACTCACACGCAGAAGTAATTTCCTCATTGATGATTCTCAAGAGCATCGAGAAAAAAACTATAAGGCGACAACTGTGAGAGATATATACTGTGTTGGTGAGATCAGGGAAAATAATTTTGAATGCTATGAAACTCATGAAGAGATACAGGAATATGATACAAGGTACAAAAACAGAATAGTTGAACCAAAAACCAGGCTTCAAAAAACTACCAAAATTGATACGGGACTCTATAACAACTCACCATCTCAATTTCGAGATCTACCTCCAGAAAAATTCAAATCCAAATTGAAATATATCTTATCTAGAAACTGAATTTACAACTTCCAAGAATTTACTCAGTTAATTGCTGAAAATCGGCATTTGTTCATGGATTATCACAGTGATTGAATAAAATTTCCCATTTTCATTGTTACATTATATATTCATACATTTATATATATATATATTTTATTTATTTGACATTCCATACATTTCACATTTTATATATTTTTCACATTTTATACATCATACTCTATATATTTTATACATTGTATGTTTCATTACATACATCTCACATTTTATATATTCATATTTTAGTCATCCCTTAAAATGTATTTTATCTTGTAAGTATGAAGATCATATATGTTTTATATTCCTTAATATTCCATATCACAATTATTGTCAACTCGATTTTATCCCAGCCCTACAAATTAAATATTTCATTCATCTATAGTACTTAGGTTAAGGTTTGGACGTGTCTATAAAATGTAAATTTTCTTGAGACAAATAAAAATGTATGTATGTATGTTTGTTTACGAAGCAATAACATGGCACAGCCCGATCTGTATATATATATATATATATATTTATGTATATATATATATATATATATATATATATATCTTTATATATATAATTCTACTGTACGTGTGTTGTCACTGCACTCCTCCTAAACGGCTGGACCAATTTGAATGAATTTTTGTGTATGCGTTCGGGTTGCGCCCTGGATGGTTTAGATTCCCAAATCATTCCTCTTCATGTCAAGGGTGGACCACCCCTCAGTTTTTATTTTTTAGACAAAATGTTTTGTTTTTATTTTCTTATGATACAGCATTTAAAAATACATACAACTCTGAATTTTCACCCTTCTACGATCGACTCCAATTTTTTTGGCGAGAGTTTAATTCACCCTTCTACGATCACTATTTTCTTTTTTTTTTTTTCAGGAAAACGGGATAACGAGATAACGGGAATAACGGGATAACGAATAAACGGGAAAACGGGATAACGGGATGACAGGATGAGGGAATAACAGGAAAAAAACAGGAAAAAAAAAACGGGATAACAGGAAAACGGGAACGGGATTAAGTAATAACGGGATAACGAAAAACGTGAAAATGGGATAACGGGATGACAGGATAAGGGGATAAGGGGAAAATGAGATAACGGAATAAAGAAAAAATGGGATAACAGGAAAACGAGATAACGGGATAACGAACAAACGGGATTACGGGATAACGGGATGACAGGATAAGGGGATAACGGGAGAACAAGAAAACTAGGTAAAGACAAAAAGGGGTAACAGGAAAATGGGATAACGGGAAAATTTTCGGGAAAAACATTTTTAGGGAACATAGAAATTTGGACAGGACAACGTCTGTCGGGTCCGCTAGTGTATATATATATATATATATAATATATATATATATATATATATATATATATTTTTTTTTTTTTTCTACATCGACAAGAGAATGAGAAAAAAATGTGGATGTTGAATTAGTAAGACTCTATCAAATATTTCCAAATATTCCCAAAATCATTGTCAATTTAAAAAAATCGAATAGAAGTTGAGTATTGAGCAATCATTTGAACTTACCTCTATACGAATGATTACTGCTATATTCTGACTGATATCGCCTACTACAAAACACGATATAATTCTCAAGTCTTTTTCCAGTTTTCTCTGTTACTATATTAACAATAATTCCAATGTTATTGTGGGCAATATCACATATTCTATTGCTGTTGACAAATATGCTAAGAACCACATATATCGAGAAGAAAAACATCCCAATAATAAATCAATAAAATATATTTTTGTATTTAGTGCAAATAGTGTATCAATCGCAGAGCGCTTTCTACCTAGAAGGTCATCTTCAGTGTCTGTCTGAAAAGTAAAAGGGTGAGTGAAACTGGATTGTATTTTTTGTGAACTTATCGTTTCAGATAATACTCACTCGTTAAGTTAGCACAAGAACAAAAAGTGTATATATCTTAGTTGAAAGAGAGAATAAATACAAGTTTTTAATTATCACAGTAGGTGGCGCCAGGGTTGAGTAACTAGGCGATTCTTCATTTATTCAAATGATTTTTTCCAACGAATCGACATCCAGTATGAAAACCTGTGTTCAATGTTCTGAAACTACTATTAAATAAAGAAAAACAAACACATTTCATTGAATGGAGGAAAAACTTTCGTTTTCAGTTTTTCTCCCACAATTTCTAATGGAATATTTGAGAATATTCCAATCATCCCAAAATATTCAATAACTGTTGTTGGTTCAATTGTTTTTTTTCGATTGAGGCTCATTACAAAAATGAAACTCTCACTACGATCAATTTCCCATTACTATATTCCTCATTCAGGTATCCCACAAGTTTGAGCCCACACATAATCTACAGTGAAGTGGTTCAGAAGGCTCAAATTCATTTCCCAAACAGAAGTTTACAATCTGAAATGAGCTTATAATATAGACGTTTTAATTACTTGTACTTCACGAATCGGGGGATTCGAAAGGAGGTTTATTCCGTCAATGACAAGCTCACTCACCCACAGATCATATTATAATCTGCAGTAATCTGAATGTTCCCAGAGAGATAAAATTTGGCGTGATAATTGGAGTTTCAAACACAAACGAAGGTAATACTCTGGAATCTGAGATTATTTCCCTTCCACTCCCTCTAACGGAACATTGGATTCTGACAATATCTAGACAGAAGCTATCATATATCTATAACTTCACACTGGAGTGTTACAAGAAGCTTATTCATCCAACGTCAGTTCACACACACGTTCAACTGTAAGTAGTAAAAAATAATATTGGAATAGCAAGTTCAATCTTCCCAAATAAATGAATACGACAATTCAAAATAACCATCTTCATCTATTGATTGCATATATCAAATGGAATTCAAATACCGAAACTTGGCCAGTTTGCGATTGTATGATGATGCTCAACGTAAGTTCAATGCCAAACTAGAAATATTGCGAACTGAAGATTTTCGAAGTCATTCATTGAGCAAGTTTGTACTTGGTGTCTGGATTAGGAGTGTTGTACAGTCAAAGTTGTTTCTCATAGTATTTCATTCCATGATTCCATCCAAATATTGCATACAGGACACAATGAGGATTCGTTCAACAACATGTCTTCAGAAATGACAAACACGAACAGAGAAAGGGAACTCTTATAATAGTTAATGTATTAAATACAACCAAGAACAAGAAAACACTGAAGATAAATCTCGTGGCCAGGAACGGAACGATGCAATCAATGAACTGAAATATTAAATATATTCTATCTACAATTCATACCAGAATATCTCAAGGAAGCTCCTACACGCAATTTTCTGCCATTGAATTCCACTTCAATAGGTTTGAGCTTCGCTCCGCAAATTATAAATATCACATTTATAATTTTTGCATTTCTCATATTTTTCCTTTGCCGGATAGCACAATTTCTCTGAGATGTTGGTTCAAATTCGAGCCGTCCTGATGATTGGGAAACCATGAAACAGCTTCCTTGAATTGAAATAAATCTCTCTTACTTTTGTAATTTGTTTGCGTTACTCTGAACATATTCATACAACTGTTGTATGTGGTAGAGTCTACAGAATTGACGTGAGTTCTTTCAACCCTACCACAAACAACATTTCAAAATATTTGGCTAACATCCTCGAATCCGCTTTTGAAGATAGCAGTCTTTAATATAAAGGATACCTTTATATTCGTCAACCTCATTTCAGATTTTACCCTACCACCTGATTATGTTTTGATTCCGTTAGATGTTGTATCTCTATTCATACCTAATATTCTGAACCTGATAAAAAATATTAGAGCCAAATTGGCATAAAATAGAAAAATTCACGACTACCCAAATAACAATTTCATCAGACTAATTAACTTCGTCTTTGACAACACATACCTTCGATAAAAAAATTTACAAACAGATATTTGGAACAACGATGTGTTCTTCTATCAGTCCCATATTGGCACGGATAATTTAAGATCATTTGGTGGACACAATAATTCCTACTCTTCCCTTATCTTTTCTTCATATACAGAAATGTCGATTATATTATTTGTGCGGTACCAGCTGACAGCATTCAGAATACCTTAGATATCTTCAACTCTATCAACATCAACTTACAATTCACAGTCGAATGTGAAAAAGATCACAGTGTCATATTTTTAGGCACTGAACTCAAAATAACACAATAATATCAGACTGGTACCAAAAAGAAACTGCTTCTGGAAGATTTATCAACTATTTTCGAATCATCCCAAAACCAAAAATATAACTATGCAAAATGAAATAACTCATATTTCTCATGAATATTTCATGAAACAAAATTTGAAAAAATCATTTGGAATTTTTTAAAATAACGGCTATCCCAGACATATCCTGAAAAAAATTAATATACACTTCTAACATGTTCTATGGACAAACTGAAGACTCAAAAATAATGTTCAAATATAAAAAAAAATGCCATACACGGATAAATTATCTCAAAAAATTATTAGTGTTTTTAAAAACTATCCGAATATAAAGATTGCCAAATATAATATTTGAAAAAATTCAGATTTATTTCCGAAAGAGAAATAAAATACACCCTCATTATACAACAGCAACGTCATCTATGAACTTCCGTGTCTGGAATGTCAAAGATGTTACGTGGGGCAAACATCGCAGTAATTAAAACAACGTATAATCCAACATAATAGGGACTGTCGTTTGGGAAAAAAACTCATGCGCGGTGGTTGAACACTACAAAAAAACCGGTCACCAATTCGATTATGAGAATATTAAAATACTGGAACACGAAAATAATTACCAAAGCAAATTATTCCTTGAATGAGAACAAGAATGGAATGGCCAATTATAAATCTGATACAGTACAACTGAGCAATATATACTGCAATATTTTGCAATCAATTTAGACGTATGACTGAAATGTTTATTCATATTTTCCCCCCTTTTTTGCATTTCTTCTTGTTTAGTAATGTTTGTTGTTTTTCCATTGTCTTCTTACTTGTTACAAACACCCTGTACCTGTATATATTCAAAATCTATTTGCACTCACGATGTGAAAGGAAGAAAGATACGTTTGTTTTTTTTTTGTTTTTATGTCTAGTTTCTTTCTCCCGTCTTCATAAATACATTAATATATTTTGCAGTCCTAGTCTAATTGTGCTGGCTAATACTTCGACAATGTTCTCACATTTTCCATTTTTTCGTGACTGACTCTATGTTTTGTAAGAATTATTTTGATTGTTTATATAATTTTTAGTAATTATTATTTATTTTCTTTTTAGCCTTCTCCTTATGAAGTTGATAAAATTCAACAAAATATTGAGAATTTTGAAAAACTAATTCATTAGTCACAGACAGCAAATCTGAAAAAACACCTATTTCTCAATATATATATATATATATATATATAATAATATATATATATATATATATATATATATATATATATATATATATATATATATATATATATATATATATATATATATATATATATATATATATATATATATATATATATATATATATATATATATATATATATAAATAAACATATATATATATATTATTATGATTTTTATTATTTTTAATTATTATTTTTGTTCAATAACTAGTCATTATGATAAAATACTCTTTATTCGTTATGATAAGTTTGATTAATTGATTTATTTTTATTTGAAAATTTCAAAGAGAAATACCTATCATAACAGTATTACAATATCCGGCTATGTTGCTTACTCTTTTTCAAATACTTTATCCCAGCTCAGTCGGTACGCCTATGGAAACATGATACTACTCCCTCTCAAAGCAGGATTCAGTGGTGCTATCCAGTTGCTTTGCTTGAAGTCAATGTTCAAAATACGGTTTTATGAAAATTGCAGGTTGTAATGTGATCAACAGATGAGTAATGAATGCAGAAAATAGTCAAGTAATTATTCTTTTATTGAATCATAAACTTAAATGTACCTATCCTGCGGAAATTAACTTGAGTGGTGTTTTTGTCAAAACAGTGATATATGGAAAGTGAAGTACTTTGCTAATGTGCAAATCAATGACCTTCGAAAATAAAAATTGTAGGTTATATTAAATTAAACGAACAAAACCGGAAATACTGCTGAATAACAGTGATTATTTTTCCGACCCAAATATCGACCAATAGAATTGCACCATTCGACGTCACGTGGTACAACCTACATGGTATTATACTGATAATTTTTTGAAAATTTTCTCTGGTAGTTGCTATATATAAAAAACAAAATATGATCCAGTCAAATTAACCACACTTCAATGACAATTGGAGATTTTGCATGAAAATGAGTCGATTTGGAGTTTGTTCTCTGTCCACCATCGATAAAAAAGTCAAAGGAAATGTTCCCATTAATACGGAGAAGGCAAAAAAAACAGTTTGGAACCAATTTACTACTTTTTTGGGACGGAAAAATAATCCCCCGAATACCACACGAGCTTCAAAATTATCTGGCATTTCCCTCAAGGTTCCCTGCAAACAAATAAAGTCGTCAAGTTTTTCAGGAAAAATCACTCGCGCTTCGCGCTCGTGATTTTTTAACCTGAAAAACTTGACTCCTTAATTTGTTTGCAACGAACCTATCGGGAAATACCCGATAATTTTGAAGCTCTTGTGGTATTATAAGTGAAAAGTGTCATAAATTGACTTCAAATAAGTGTCTGCCCGAATACGTTCACTGAGTTCAGTTTTCTTTTACGGAAGAACCTGTGATTTGTTTATTTGTGCTTTTCTCGAGTCCTTAATGTGTCTAAATGTGTGCTGCTGCTGTGTCCAGGCCCGTTTCTCTTGTTGGACGATACCCGGATATGGATATTGTTTATATTTTTGGTGAATTTATTTCACAGATTATAATTTCTGAATCCCAATCATAACAAATAAAAACTCCGGCTATGTTATGTTACCTTTTTCTTTTTTAATCTCTTTCACCTTATCCCAGCTCAGTCAGGTACGCCTATGAACATGAGTCACTCCCTCTCAGCAGTCGATTTCTGCGATCTGTATTGCCGACCTGGCACTAACGATTCGATAAGAGAAGCTGTTCAGTGGAGAAAAGTGAGTTCAGAAATTGAAAAATAAACACCAGTTGCAGAAAAAAATCAAATTGATTGGTATTTCATTCAAATCAAAACTCATAAATACCCTACTCGATAGATACCTTATACTAGCAAACAATGACATAAAATGGTGCATTTGGATGTTTGTGACAATGAAAGATTGATGAAGAAAGTTTGAACTTATTATCAGTCTTTTTGAATGGAATTTATGATGAGTGTTCTGCCCAAAACAATATAACCAGTGATTTGAAACACGTAAAGTTATTTTTTTAATGTGAAAGTTACACTTTGATGAGTTCAGTTATTGAATACCTTGTGGCTGCTTTTCTGTGGAAGTTTCCAATCCCGTGGACGTATTTCTGGGAACTTAATGACAGCTCACTTGCTCTCCTTCCAAGATATATCCTCTAGACCAAGTAGGTGGAATTTTTATTTACCATGTACTTCTTCTGTTCAGCCTTTCAAGAATTTTTCTCCGTTCGGGAATTTTATAGCAGGTTTTCTCATATTATCTATGAAAGCTTCTTTCGAAATTTTGTATGTGGCTTCACCTTTTTAACTTTTTTTTCCGATCTCCCCCAAACTTGTTTTTTCATTCCATGGTAACACTCACAAATTTTGTTTTTTTTACAGATTTTCGAATTTTTATCACTTCCTACCTATTTATCTGCTGTTCCAATTAATATTAATGATTTTATGAATGACATCTAATTCTAACTCTTGCTATTTACAAATTCGTATGAAATTATTATATATTGACACGGAGCATATCTGTAAATAGCGGATAAATTCAGTTATGTCTGTAGATGGTGATCTATATACAGCACTTATTATAATATTTTCACTTTGATGTTCAGTGTTTATTTCAATTTCTAAGAATTTTATTTTGTTCATAATTTTTATTTCATACCTGTACTTTAAGTGTGATTTTATATAGACCACTACCCCATCATTTTGGTTTAACTCGCCATAATTGTAAATCAAATCATAATCAGGAATTTTGAATAAGTTTGGGTCAGGAAGTTTCCAGGTTTCTGTAAATACTAAACAGTCTACCTCAAGACCCTCGATGAGGATTTTGAATTCATCTAGATTCTTGTTTAGACTCCGTATATTATTATGCAATATTTTGAAGTTTCGCATATTGTCATTTACTTTCAGTATAGTTCCTGCTTCGGTGTAGTTATTTAAGGAGTATGTTTCTACCGTACTTACTCGAAAGTCTCTGATATATTGATACATATCCAGACTAAGTAACAACTAATTACATATAAAAACATGAAAAACAATGATTTGTTGAAAATATAAAGAGGATGTTCATAAAATCAGATGTGGAATCATCTGCGACCGAAGCGTGAAAGAGATTTTCGTCGACAAAAATGTATTGAAGACCTAGTGAATGCGATGTCTCTCCTGCGTCAATGTTACTAATGATTTCTGGTGAGTACTCTCTTTTGGAAAACATTCTTCTCTGCCTCATTCATCTTTATGAGTTCTCAAATGAGACTGGAATAGAAAATCAAATAACTATCTGAATAAAAATGCAAATTTTCAATTTCAGATTTTTTCTTTTGAGTTAGGTCTTTTTTAGAATATCTATCAGATGTAGTTCAATGTCCAGCGTGGCTTCAGCCGGGGAAGTAGTTGTTTTCTGTTAGACATTCACAAAAAATAACTTCATTTTAATCGTAGATTTTTCAATTCACAGAAAAATCTTTCTATCAATATTCAATTGAGAATGTTTCCCTTTTCAACATGAAAAACAATCATAAAAAAAGATTTTTTTGGCTTGGTTTCAGGGAGAGAAAGGAAGTGTTTTATATTTTGTGGCGGGTGACTGACTCACTTCTTGCTTTGTTGCCGAGTTTCAATCCTTGATTTCTCTTCTTCATCTTTTTTCAGCTTTTGATGGACAGTCGATTCCTACTGATCTCTTTCTCCTACCAGTTGCTGTAGAAATAGGTGAAGAGATTGATGCAGTCCTCTGATAACTGGATTCTATGATTATTGGTTTTTGGGCAAGCTTCGGTAAATCATCGATCTTGTTTTGGAGTGAAGGAGTTGGAGTTCCTGGAGCACTATGTATATGGGTTTTTTTTCCTCTGTTTTCACAGCTTCTTCAGTTTTGCTCAGGTCTTCCACACTATATATTTGATTGTTGACATGTAGTTTGTTTCCTCTTATGGAACAGTTGTTATTGTTATCTTGTTTTGCAAGGTTCAGATGTTCCCTCAGTATTTTGCTATCTTGTCGTTGTTTGGGTGTCAAATCATTCGCAATAGATATAGAAGTCCCTTTCAGCTGTTTTGCGTTCTTCAATATCGCTGCTTTTTTCAAAAATGAAATGAATTCTATTTTTATTGGACAAAATTCTGTTTTTACCAGTGTGTAAAAGTTATTCAAATCAGTCTCACGCACATCTACTCCAACAAGTCTTTTAAGTTCTCTATTGATGAAATCAACTGTTGTGTTTCGAGCCGAATGTTTGAGACCGAAAATAATTATACTATTTTTCTTGGATTTTCTCTCAAGATTTTCGATTTTTTCTTGAGTTATCTTATTTTTTTTCTCTAATTTATTCAACCTTCTATTTATTTCTTCCACTCTCAGGGCTATTCTAACTTCCACCGCTTCAATAACTAACTTAAATTCTTGCGTTGTTTGTCTGATTTCGTCAATTACCATTTCAATCGTCTCAGCCATCCTAACCCTGGTCGTGTTTTTCAGTGCGTGGTTTCCTTTATGTTCGCAATATATTTACGTAGATCAGAACAGATTTCGACCTTTAGTTTCGACGAATAAATAGAATTTTACGGAAGGGTGTTTATCGAGAGATAAAAACACTATTTCTAGCAATACAGAATGTGCGATTTCATTCACACAGATAAAAACAATCACAGTTTTATCTCGGCTTGGGTCTTTCTTATCAGTGGGATGATATTAGGCGATGATAGACTCTTTGGTACTCACATTTAGTGGCTATAATATTGATTCTTCAAGAACTCCACTTTGCACTAATTTTTCTTGGTATCTGTTCGATGTAACTGGTAGTTTGAAACATTCACTTGTTTTTTACTAACTTATGATCTAAACGAGTTTGAATTCACAACTTTATCGTGAGGAGACGAATTTAACACATGTGCTTTCATCGACAATAGGACAGAATATATATATATATATATATAATATATATATATATTTATATTCATTTGAATTTATAATTACTGGTACTTCTTTCGATAATACTCTGTTTTATTATTTTTCCTTTCTCTTCCTTAATTGTTCTTTGAATTCATATCGAATTGGATATTTTATCAATTTGAATCTCTCACTTTATTCATTTTCATTTTGTGCATATACTCTTTTGCTATTCTCTATTCATATATCATTAACTTTTTATATTTATTTATAATTCATTTATATACCTTATTCCATTCATCAATATACCTTTATCATCATCATCATTATATTTCTTATAATTTACTTCTTTTATATTATTATTTTTATCATTTTCACTTTCATTTCTCACATGCATTCTCTTTATACACAAAATATTTTTTTTTCTCTTTACAATGAGAATTCTCAAAGTGGGTACATATATATCTACAGGGATATTTATACTAAAATTAACTATGACATGTTGTCTCCTCCGTTTTTCCAACTGAGAAACTATAACAAGAGTGACTTAAATTCAAAATGAAATATTTCTAGTGATACAAATGTAGTTGTTGTACGAGTTGGGATGTTACATTTGTGAACTCGATAACCCACACTTTCACTATTTGCGATTGCTCTGCTTGTGATGTCCGCACTGACGTCTTGTAGTGAAGTATCAGGATTCCGCCTATTATCCTCTTCTTTGTCTTCACAGCTTTCAGGAAACGATTCCTCGTCTGGTTGGAAGTTTGCTATGACTGGAGTTGCATGAATACACTCCAATGGGTAGAAACGCTGAAATCTTTGCCCAGAATCACTCGAATGATACGTCCCAAAGGACAATTCAAACGTTTATCACGGTCGTTACAAATCTAACCCATTTCACCAAGTGTAACTTGTCGCTGTCTCTTATGTCAATAACTGGAGTGGTCCTAAATACTCGTTTCGGAAAGGATGCCTCAAATTATCTCGCAGAATTTTTTTATATGCCATTTACCGATTTAGAGAACTTTTCTCAATGGAATCATAATCGAAAATTATATGCTCGGTCAGGTCATGTAGAAAACATTGCTGGTGTCAAGGCTATCAGATCGTTCGGATTATGGCTGAATAGGTGAGGAGTCTTGAATTGACTGTTGCTTCACAATCACATAGGATAGTCATTATATCTTCGTAAAATAAGAAGGAACGGCCAAGCACTCGTCTTGAAAGCTATTTTAATATCCCCACGCCACCAAACAGCTGTGAGTGGATTTGATTTCTAAGATATTCGTTGTGTTGAAGTGTAATCTGCAATAGCACTCTATCAAACGACTAAATTTTCGGTGCCTATGATGTTTGTTTTGTTGTAACTGTTTATTGTTGTAGATCGACTGCTTCGCGCCACGAACCGTCTTAGAACTTGAATGAACCAACGAGTAGAGAGAGAACTAGTCAGTTCTAAATGGATTGCATGATACACAGCACAGGTGATTAAGCAAATCCTCGTTTTTTCTCCCGATTTTAGAAAAAGCGGCGCCGCAAAGTCGGTACCCGTGATTTCAAAAGCAATTTCATCACAAATCAGATGGAAGTGGTGGAGATGGTTTTTGAAAGTTCTTCGCGTTATATTTCCTACAAATCACGCACTTCTTCATGACAGATTGTATTGCCCGACGACCACCAAGTATTCAGTATTTTTCGCGGAGGTTACTCAACAGTCGTTCAGTAACGATATGACACATTCGAACGTGTGTAAAAAAAAATTAGTCCATCCACGATTAAGTGTTTTGATGGAAGCACAACCAAGAACCGAAAGTCTTTCTTGTCTTCTCTGTGAAATCCCGCTTCCTTATCGAATCAGACCAATTTCGTCTCTGAACGGACAGAGAGAATTCAGCCTCTTATTCTCTCCATCACCGAAACATTCTTGCTGGATGAGACGGATAACAAATGTCTCAGCTTCATCTATTTTGAGAACGTTCGAGGATCTTCTCTCATCAGATTTGGATTTTTGAAGTTATGAATAAAACGGAAGATCCACGCTACCATCCGTATAATTTTATTATATTTTGAAAAATATCCAAGGTTCCAAGTATCCGAAGTATAGTTCAGCATGGTAGTTATGATGGATTTCTCTCTCTCATCGGAGGTACCTCCTACCATTCCGATTCATAGAGTTGACGAGGAGAACATCCCTGGAACAGGAGATCAGCGGGATTTGACGTGACTGTAATATGTCGCCGTACCACTTGTACTCGATTTCCAACATGTTGCTGATGATTCACTTCGTTGAATCCATGGAATCGCTCCAAAACTTGCTTTGAAGTTCCACCTCGAAGTTTTAATTCACTGCATCGTAGAGTCTTCCCCTATAGTTGCAGCTAATAACTCCATGCGATGAATTGAAATTTTTTTCGACGGATTAACTCTGGATTTACCTGTTAGTGAGTGAACTGAAATTCGGTTGCTCTCTACTCTCAAGAAAACCATCGACAAAGTTATGGAGACTGTAACGTAGAATATTTATGATACTTAAATGAATCCATCTGGGAATTTGTATCTTCTCTAAATAGGATTATTCTTCCACCCAGCTGATGAAAGAGCTTTTCTATTCATCATCTACTGGATCGTCCCAGCGAAGTTGTTTCTCCCAAAGCAATAGCAACAATAGTTTGGGATACAATATTGCTGGAGAAGTGAATCCCATGGGATCATAAACTCTGTGGGCCATCGAAGGATTTTTTTTTGTAACAGCAGTATCTTTTAGATCTGTACCATCGAATCCATTGACGCTCAGTGTATCTTGTATGATATTCCGAATCAATCCAAGAACAGAAACTTTGTGGTGTTCACCATCAGTTTACGTAATCTCTCACCATCCCAATTCGAATTTTCCATTGGACATAATGATTCTTGTTTCTTGAGTGAATTTCTTCAATGAATCTTGATCGGAAAGGGTAGCCATACAGTGATCCACATAGAGGCTAGTGGTTAATCTTTCAATTGATTCTTTACCATATCTAGAGTCAAATTCAAAACATTTTTCCAGGGTCGCGCTGAGATGGTATTATATAGTAGCTCCAAGAAGAAATAGACTATGATACACTCCGAATACCACTCTCCTATACCGATAAACTATTTTCTTTCCATTTTCGCCAACGCACAAAAATTGTAAGAAATACCGATCTGCTTCTTTAAGACTGATCTGCAGAAAGGCTTTACGAATATCAGATTCTACACCGATTTTTTCCTTGCAAAATCCAACCAGAATTAGATTTTCGCTCCCAACGCAATGATTGAGTGATGATTTGTCTCACTCATGCGTTGACGCGTCAAAAACGGGTCTTATTTTTGTTGTAGCACTATTGTGGTCAATAACTGGTCTATGTAGTGAATAGTGTACTCTGTTTGTGTCATTCGGAGATTATATTTCCTCTATAATCCGTTCCTGTAACTATTCTTCGGAAACACCATCATAATACTCGAATAGCTGTTCATTACTCAGCTTCTCTTGCGTAACAGTAAGTCTTTTTCTAGCAAGTAAAAAATTATTAGGTATAGGTAGGTGTCGTCTAGCCATGGTAATCGTACTCCATACCTACCTCGTCATTCGAGGAAATGGTTTGTTAAAATAAATCTTTAGCCGCTTTTGTAATTTCTTCTCGCGATTTTTTTTCTACAGGGTCGTCTTTTCCCAAAATACGAGCTCCCATAAATGTTTAAGAGAAAGCTCGTTTACTAATAGAGAAAGCATAGATGTCACCACTCCTGTATTCTGCCGGTGAGAGACACATTTTGCCTATCAATGTCCAGCCTAGTAAGGTCTCTACTACCACCAATCCACACCACAGGTTATTTTTCCTTCCGGAATATAATTTTCCTGTTACGTCTACTCCAATCAGTATTTCGATTGGATCTGTATTCTTGATATCACACTTATGGTAATCTCAACTTCTGAGTTCATCCATTCAAGGTCCATCGAAAATTGGAGCAATACCGTTGCAAATCATCTGTTGATCGAGTACTTCCAGAGTGCAGCGGTGATTATTACTAGCCAAATTGACATGATAACAATGATGTGTTTGCACAGACGTATTGGCACCTCCAAAATAAAAATGAACAATTTTTTCCATCCGTTTCGATTCGAAGCCTTATGCCTGTACAGTAGACTTCAGAATACCTATATGATCTCTGATACCCGTATCTATCACTTATCGATTATCTCGGGATGTTTGTCCATTAACTATCCTAACTCGGAAAGTGTAAGTTGTATAGTTATCTGAAGCATGACATAGAGGTACCATTTCAATCTTCCTTTTCTTCTTGTTGACAGCAGGTTGCTACGTGGAATTTGATTCATTCTGGACACATCAACGCTACATGTGATCGCTCACAAATCAAACACCTGACACGCTGTCGGCATTTTCTCGAAGGATGTCCGGTTCGCAAATATCCGTAACATGCTTCTTTTGGTGACAGTATCCCTCCTCTGTTTTATAGTGTAATTTTGTGCTTCGACTTAACTTCGACTATCGTGGGTTCCTTCACGAAGAATACATTTTGCTGCTTTACAGTTCATCAAACCTGAAGCAGATGGTATATTGGACTCTTCAAAACCTACAGCTGCAAGAGAAATCCACTCTTCATTCTCAACTTCGGATTTCAAAAAACACTTCAGATTTTTGAGTCGGTCTTCTGTGGTTGGTTGAGTCAGCTGACGAACCATAATTTGAATGATTATTGGAGAATCAAGTTGAACGCTGCCGCACCCTGAGCAAATCGACTGGTAAACAGGATTCTATCAAAGGAAATAATATAGCGGCACAACTTTCACCCGTAACTCCTGTCTGGAGAGACCGCAATTGCGTCTCGATTTTATCATAGAGAGTTGAGTGACCCAATTTATTTGAAGGCATAGCATTGTTCAAAACGAGTTTGAAAACTTCCCTGACGTAAACTTCAGTTTGAAGATCATCTCTCCCAAACAGCGATTTCAAACTTACAATAACATTTTTGTAGTGTTCGGCATCCGGAGGAAAACTCTCCACTGATTCTCTAGCTCTACTGTTTGGAACATTCGCCTGAATCAAATACTGGAAAAGTCTCTAGGTCAAGATCATCGTTCATTTTCTCAAATTATGCCTAGAAGGGAAGCCATTCACGTATATCCCCATTGATTTTTTTAAATTATATGATGGGTAATTTGAATTTTCTCTCACCTGTTGTTCCAGATACATTACAAGCAGGTCCACTTACAATCGAATCTCGTTCTTCATTGGTGCTCCTGGTTGTTCCCCAGAGTTGTTCATATTTGTATAATAATAACGTGAACTTTTTCATGTATCCATCACAAGAATCCCTCTCTGCTCCCAGTTCTTCTGGAGCATCAGATTTCAGGAGAGAATCAAATTCATTATTTTTGATATCTTGCAAAGATCCATGTTTATCTTCGAAAAGATACCAATGTACATGAATATCTTGAAAGTTAGTTTCCTCTGCCGTCAGAAATTGTTTCAGCTCGTTTCCAATCTTCAAGAAAGCAGTTTGGAGGACTTTGCGATGTGTCTTGTATTGTTCCATCACGATGAAACACTATCTTTCATACTCGTAATACGGCTTTATCGGTTTATACGTAATCCCTCCGTATTACAAAATATGTTCAACAATTGAGACCTGTCACGGTCGCAACAAATGTCACTAACTCAAAAAAAAAGCTACCCGCTCAACCACGAATCACAAGTTCTTTGAACCCAAATGATGCACGTATTCGAAAATATATAATGCTACAAATCAGTCTTAAATAAGGCACAAATACCCAAGAAAAACTATAAAACTGACTGACAACTGTCACCCCAATTTCATAAAACTGTTTTTTTCTCTATACAAAGTGGGTAAATATATATCTACAGGAATATTTATACTAAAATTAACTATAAAATGTTTTCTCCTTCAGCCACGTTGCTGGTGCATTTTGGTGAGGACATAACAATATTGAAGCAACGTGGGGGCTAGTAGTATTTCGCGGTCGCAGAGGGCTATATCGAGGACTCGCTATCAAGTGGATAATAAGATTGTTAATTTCACAAGAAGGAAGGGAAGTAGAGAGAGTTCAATTGTATTGAATGTGTTCACAATTCACCATAAATATTTCCAATAAGTAAACATTTCCTGTTGTAGTTTGTAGTTGTAATGTAATAAAACCAGTTTGTGCAATTTTTTTTTTATTTTAAACTTTATTATTTATTCATCATTATTTCAAATTTTATTCACCAGTTTGATTTAAATTATTACCTGAATCGTTGCATAGCACTTTTTCTGAATAGGCAGTGAAAATACACCTTTGGGGCCCGTCAAGTGTCATTAAAAATCCGCTTTCAATGTCATTTGGGGAAAAAAGTTTTTTTCAGCTGGCAGTTCAGCAGCTCAGAATTAGATTATTTAATTCACCTTTTTCAATTATTATTATAATTTCTAATATCACTTGCCGGTGTGTCCATAGGTTGAATAGAACGTGTGTTCGGAAAAATAACTTTTCATTTTTTTTAAAGCAGGGCATATTCAATATATTTCAACTGGAGCAACTCATGATGAAAGGCAATATCCAGGGAGTTTTTCGCATTTTCATTCGATCGATATATCTTTGTGTTATGAGCTGCCCAGTAACGCGAATGTTATATTCATGGAAATTTAAATTTAAACCCATCAGTATGTCTGAGTTCATTACAATTTCAAGTTGTCTCAGAATGAAGATAGAGCTGGATAATCTGGAACATACCTTAACGATGTGACCTGACCCGTTTAGAGATAAAATTCCCAGAAGTTATGTGTTTTTCATAATCAATATGGGGTGATTTTCGTGGAATTTGCACAAGATTTCGATAATATTGTCCAGGGTATTCATGTACATTTTTTTGCTGAACATAATTCCCAAATCAGAATCTGACGCTCTCAGTAACATTCCGGGACACAGTTGTCTCTTTTTTTTGGGTTGAAGACTTGATATTCTTGTTTATTTTCCAAACCTCAATCATTCGGAAGTTGAAAAGCACTTCCGGTCGGTGTTTCATGGTGTCCAGGATGTTCTATGACGTTGACTGTTGAATTTCTGTCAATGGAAATGATAGTACCTTCAAAAGTAGTCGGAAGCAGAAAGATTGGGTGAATAGGTGAAAATATGTACACCAAAATTGTAAATATAGGTGGAGGAGACTATAAATGTACCCAAAAATCGGACTATATGTATTACCTGACTACCGAAACTCTAAGGGTCAAGGTTTGATTTGAATTCCAGATGAATTGAGCAGTTACTCATCTGAGGGGAGAACACATTTCAACCAATGTGTTTTAACAAAACATATTCTACCCTTAGAATTTGTTATGAAAAATAATTTTAAAAAACTTATGAACTTTTGAAATATGTTATTATTAACAATTCCGCTCACCTGCATTGGTGCGACAGACAACTGTTCTCAGCCTGTGACTGACCACTCAATATTCGAACATCATTCATTCCAAGGAACAGACAAATAATATTCGCAACTGAGTAAATGTTCAAATATTTTTGTAGGAATAAAAATAATTCGCAAACTCAACTCTCGCTTTGAAAATAGAACATCAGTGTGGAAGCGCATTTGTGGTTACCGTCCAATCGCGAATGCACGCATTTTGTTATAGAGGAACAAACATTATGCGTTAAACTATGTCAATTTTGATACCATCAATTGTAATTTTTGCCTGCCGAAGCTACAGGTGGTATCAACTGAAGAGTCTGAACAAAAGCGAATCAGTGCACACACCAGTAATTTAAAATATCTCAGTCGGCAAATACGCTAGTAATATGCCTTAACGAACATTATTCCGAAATCAATACAATAGAAATGTAGGGCTGCTCACCTGCATGAAAATGAAACCAGGTACCTGGAATTTTTATGAAAAGCACACCGGAAAGCATTTCTCCAATCGATTTTTAGGGCTGGTTATTCGCTAGAGTTTCAGGAATATATAAACATACTTTTTCTCATGATCCAGAAAAAGTGTATATTTAATTTTTTTAGTCCCCAAGGAGGTTGAATATGTTATACCTTTCGAATTTGATTTATTGGTTATGGGACATCTGCCTTGTGTAGATAATAGAGTAAAAGAATTGGTAATATTTGAAAGTTTTATTGCGTGGACCAATTTTCTCCAGACCATACAATACAGTTTGGATCGATACAAAATTATTGAAAATATCTTCATTTGCAACTACTGAAGGATATTATCATTATGATAATTAAACTGATGACTCCGCTAAAGGTCACACTTCAGTTTGATAAGTTTTTCACCAATTATTTCTTCCAGCAAAAGCTCTCCAGAGTTTTGTAAAAACCATGAGGAATCAAATTTACGTTTTTGATGATTTCCGTGGTTTCCGAAGAATCATTTCTACAATAGTCAATCAATGTAGATATTTTCTTTCTCAAAATGATTAATTACTGAAAGCGCATTCATTGAAGAGGGTGTTGTAGTACATGAGCACACTGTCAAAAGCACAACAAACATACATAGAGACCTTCCTTCTGTAAAAAAAATCAAAAACAATTATTGAACCAATCCAAATATATTATAGTTACTATTTGACTTTCGCAAATTGATTTACTTCTGACAAATACTGGCCTGCTAATATATATTCGAAATGACAATCGAGATGCAGTGAGTGAACTCACCGATATATCCCACCTTCTGTCAAGGAAATTGGATAGTAGTTACTGGACGCCACTGGTGGCAAATGGTGTAGAACAGCAAGACATTGCAATAAAGGCTAATATCAGCCGTCATCTATTGATATTACGTCGAGAACTCCGCCGTAGATATGGCAGTTATTGTTCCTAACTACATTGGGAATCGAGCATTAGCCAAGGTTTACAGGCGAATCCGATTACCGCCTTTAGCGTATGGAATTTCTTATCTAGTCAGTGGAGAAGGATTTCAGTAAATTGATGTGAATTCTATAGAACAATCTCTCCAGACATATTGTGTGTATCACTTCAAACTTTAAAGTAATCGTTGAAGTTGAATTCAGCCTCTGGCCGCAACTTAATTTATTTTTATGCTATAAAAGAAGGTGTTGACTGATAGAAATTGTATCGTAAAAAAAGCTACTTTCTCTTTCTCTCTCTCTCTCTCTGTCTCTTTCTGTTATATATATACGATGTGTGACAACTTCACTCAATCCTGCCACAATTGAATGTCAACGCATCAATTCCTATATAAGGAAATTAGAAATGCAAAATTGATGGAATAAGAGATTCTGAACTCACTTCATACAGTGATTTGATATTTGAATTCAAATGTACGTTTTGAATTCAAATGAATAATTTAATTGTGTCATCTTGGAGTTGGTGGAGCTTCAATGTGCTCTGCTAATTCCCTGAAATTCAGTAGTTAAAAGTGCCGTTCAAACCAACCCCAAAGTATTGGAAAAGTGGATTATAAACCGTTAACTTAAAAACAATGAAACAGTGTGCTGAAAGAGGTTCAAATGCCTGAAAAAAGTTAAAATAGTGTTTCTAACATGATATCTGGCCATTGGAAAACTTCAGACTCAATAACCGCCGAGTACCGGATTCTCGACCGTATTGGTTTGCCAGAGGGAAAAAAACAGAGGTAAGGATTCCAAATCCATGAAAGTTGAAACAATATCGCTTATAAAAAGTGGAAGGACACAAACTATCACATCTGAATTGCTGGAATAGTTCAATAAATGACCCCCTGATGGAAGAATTCAGCGATGGAGGTGCAGATCGCAACAAAAGCGTCAATAAATTGAAAACAAAAAGCCAAAATGAATCACCTAGTAACAAAAACCGCTTCAAAACATCATTTCACCAAACCAACCCACCTGAGTTGATAAAAACAGTGTGTTGACAAAACTCACATTGGAAAACAGCGAAATCTCCAGGTGTTCGGTACTAGAAGCCGAGGAACTCTGAAAAAGATGCGATATAGTGTATAATTTTTTTCCAAGTAAAGCCGGAAAACGCAAAAAACTCAATGACTACATTTCTAAACATAGTGAAAGTAAAAAGAAGAGTAATGTCAATCCTGATGATGACACTGGAGAGCCAATCACCGGGTCCGAGACCGAAACGACCGCCCGAGCGCAGAGCACGAAAAAACTGAACAAAAATTCGAAAATATTAAGTGAAACGGAAAACAAAAATGAAGTGGTGGGTGAAACCCATCAAAATGTAGGGAATCAAAAGGGGGGTGGAAAAGCCGCTAAAGAACCTCTGTCCAGAAACATAAATTGTTCACCACACTTTTCGAACAACTTTTTGAAGTGAGAAAATAATGCAGAAAAAATTATATAGTATTGCTTGGTATCACGTGTCGATTTCTACCAGTCACACCTACCGTTTTTTAATGAGTGTTGTACACAAGGTTTTTTCTTTAGGAAAGTTTGAATTTCAATTGATGTGAGTATCATCAATTTCTGTCGACAATAATTTTTCCTAGATATTTGAATAAAAGTCCCCAGGTTTCGATCAATATCAGCTTCGATTCCACAGCGCATGTCTTGAGAATGTTCACATTGGGCCCGAAATACACTTGAACGTCCAAAATATGAAGTGTGTACCTCAAAAAGGTCTACAGTAGCGAGACGCATATGAATGAAGATTCTCAGGACGTATTCAATATATTCAGACTATCAAAGTGTGTCAAAACGGTAATAAAATTATGTTGAATTTGAATAAACGTTTTTGAAGATATTAGTCTGCAGAACAACATCCTATTCCGAATGATTAACACAATTTTTTCATGAAGTAGTCAAAAAAATACAGAAAAAGATGAAATTATAAATGTCTGAGTCACTCTTCAGAGCATAATTTGGTTTAATAACTCAAGTTTGATTTTACTTTTCACAGAGTTATCGCAATATACTATAAATGATATATCGATGGATCATCATAAGCTCCCAAATATTGCAACATCAAAAATGAATTTATTTCATAGCAGTTGATCTTTCATGTAAATATTCGGAAATAATTTCAGTTGGTATAATATTTCTCCTGATGTAATATGTGTTGAGTAGCTCAAAGGTTAACGGACATGATCCGCGGATTCCAGTCAAAGGCTCACATTGCTAGAGGAGTTCATTTTGATGAAATAATCCGCAACCTGGTATTGTTTTTCATGTCGGCCTTCGGATAACTGATGGCCTATGGCTTAGCCCCCTCACTTCTGATAATAAATAGAATCTATCGATATTTTTCACAAGGTTGAAACCTTTTCTTGGAAATTATGAGCGCTAAATGAAATACGAGAGTCAAACCAGACGCAGAAAGTATAAGCTGTGCAGAACTCTTCAAAGGCTTCATAACTGTAATTGCAGAGAAACCTGAATTCCAAAGATTTGAAGAAACCGAAAGGGTAATGATTTCAAAGGATGGGCAGCTGAGAGGGACCACCTCTTCGATACATGTACATATGAATACCGGGAGTCCCAACAGCCAATATCTGGCTTCCTGGAGGAGACTGAATGAAAAAGTGTCCATAAAAGTTCCAGGATTCCAGAGGTATAACTATGAAATATACAGGGAGTTTGGTGTAGGTTCTACAGGCCAATTTTTTTTTCCATAGAGCACCCTATATATTATCATATCAATATTCAGATCCAACGTTAAATTCTGATTATATTCCATGTTTCATTGAGTTAATGCACTTTTCGTCAAAATGTAAGGTTCCTAAAAAGACCATTTCTGGGGATACCTTATACACGAATACTCTGTATCATAATTATATTATAGGAGAAATCCTCAAAAATGCATTACATCACATGGAACCTGGTCAATATATACAGGGTGTTCAAGATAATCGGTGCAGTTATAAAATTTCTTCATGGAATTCAGTGACTGGGAAGTCACGCTGAATATGGAACAGTAGCGAAATTGAGAGAGGTGTATTCCGGAAAAAATCAATAATGACAATGGTATATATCAATTCATTGAAATAGTATCTAGATATTAGTCTGAAGATTGTTCGGAGTGACGCCCATTGAACATGCCTCGAAACGACGATACAGTTTGAACAAGTTGCTCTTGAAATATCCGGCGTAATATTACTGTAGGCTAGTTGAATCTTCAGTTTTAGATCATTCAAATCAAAAGGAGGAGTATTGAAAACAGTATCTCCAGAATAAGTCTATGAAATTGTGATTAATCTGGAAAACGAGCCGGTCACCGAATTGGAACCTTCTTACCAATCCATCCATTTGAATACGTTTTATCTATAAATCTATAAATTATGGGAAGGAGCACCATCTTGTTGTTATCACATTCCTTGTCGTTCTGCTATTGAATATCTTCCATGAATTGAATGAAATCATTCCGTGGATGATTTCAATCTCGTGTAACACTTTAGAATTTTCAATGAAGAAGTAGAACATTCCGCATCATTTGTTAATTCATGGTTTGAAAGTGACTTTCGCGGACCCGGTAGGGATTTTCTTGAGACCAAAAGTGACTGTTATGTCGATTCACAACTCCATTATTGTGGAACCGTGATTCATCGCTCTATAACATTTGATTGAATATGTTGTGATTATCATGTACTATTACCTGAATACGAACAATGAACTCAAGTCGTCGTTCAGAGTTGTTACAACTGAATTCTGAATGTCTGGTATTTGTTCTCCCTCAGAATTATCTATACAATAGATTTACTTCCAAATGACTCGTTCTGCAAGGGTGCGAATACAAACATGAGGATAGATACTGATATAAGCTAACACATTGATATCTAAGACCAGTTCTGATAGTTTTCGTATGACGACGATGCTTTTTATTACAAGGAAATGGCCAAGTTTGTAATGTTTCTTCAACTCTTCAAGAAGCCATTCGTGACGTTATTGGCCTGTTGAATCACCTACCTCTCAAAAATAAAAGTAAAATCACTAATTTTTGTTATAGTCAGGTCCAAGAAGTATAATAAATTATCTGTTTCCATATTTTTGTGAATTTAAAAAAAGGTTGAATTGTATTGATAAAATCGAAAAACACTGTTAATTGTTTCTACGTACATACCTGTACCGATATAAGAAATCAATTATTATTAAAATAAAATATATAATGTTCTTAAAACAAAAGAAGAAATTTGATTCATTTTACAAGAAGCATATAAAACCTCCTAATCATTTTCAAAATTCTGAAGAAGTTTCAGAACATCAGTTTTTCAGTAGATTCGGTAACCTACCCAAAACAGATTTCACGTCACAGGAAGAAAAATTAATTGCAAAAGGTCTCAAATATAATCATAAACCAAAAATTATAAATTCTAGGTATTGAAACGGAAATAGCGTTAAGAGGTACATCTGATTGTAATATTAACAAACATTTTTTGGCTAATATATTGAATTCTATTCCTTCGAAATCTCGAATAAAGCACATTGAAGAAACATTAATCGCGAGAGGAATGAAAAAAGACTCTATTGAAATTTACATAATTTATACACGTGCGGACGAAGGAAAACGGTGATTGCAATTGATGAAGACAATTACATGAAAAAAAAACTCAGATTCCTCGAATTATTTCACCAACGAAAAGTAAAAGAAACACTGAAATCAAATTCATAGTAATCTGGGTGAAAAATATTGAATTTCGACTCACAATTATGAATCCACAAGCGCCTTAATTTTATTCATTGATCAAACTTCACAAACAAAATCACCCTATTCGTCCTGTCGTATTTTTCATAACAGCACCTTCAGTGAAACTTTAACTGGAAAACTAATCGATTTGAGCAGGAGATTGTGATTCCGTTCCAAAATTCAGTTCAACAAATAGTGACGAACTAATTAATAAAATCAAGAATGTACAACTTCCAGGCAACTCCAAACTCATTTCCTTTGATGTCAAGAATTTATTTCCGAGTATTCCACCAGAAGATACTATCACTTTGGTAGAGAACCTTCTGGTTAGGAATGATGTATATCCAATTATTACATAAGAGATATTGGAGTTGCTTACAGTTTGTTTATCTAATAATTATTTAAAATTCAACAATAGTGTCTATTTTAGTGATGAAGGAGTAATAATGGGTTTTCCCTTGAGTCCGTCATCAGCTGAAATATTTATGGACAATTTGTAACAAAAAGTTCACAATAATCTTTAATTTAAAAATTTCTTAAACTGATACAGGTATGTGGACGACATATTCTTGTACTTCGTGGGAACAATTACGAGTGTTTTTCGACTTTATCAATATAATTGTCCCTTCAATTGAATACACAAAAGAAATGAAAACAGATAATTCATTAAACTTTTCAGAACTGACTATAACAAACAATTAGTAATGAACATAACTTTTAAATTCTTCATGAACCTTCATATATCGACATCACAATACACAATAAAATTCCAGTAAATGATTGATACACAGATTGATTCATATTCCACGTTCAGAAAAAAAATTCAATGAAGAATTAAATATAATTAAACAAATTGCTATTAACAACGGTTATATTCCAAACCTTATGGATAATATTCTTTCGGAAAAACTTAATAAAAAAGCTATAATAGAAGTGTTTTCTACTCAAAACAAAAATAAACATAATTTTAAAGTTTTTACATATTTAGGCCATCCCACCGAAAAAAATTCCACTTTTTTGCGTAAAAATAACATCAATATCACATATGAAATAGATAATAATTTAGGTGAATTTATTAGGAACAATAAAGGAAGATCTGAGAAATCTGGAGGATATAAATCAACTTGTGGCTCTTGGGCAAGTTGTTACATAAGCCAAACAGGCAGAACATTCAAAAAACGATTATCAGAACATAGAAACTGTTTCGTCAATGGAAAAACAAATTCAACTTTTGCTACTCACTCATTGTTCTGTTTACGATTTCGAAATATTACATACAGAGAAGTAAGGTTATAAACTCGACCTTCTAGAAAGTCTAGAAATTAATAATTACGAAAAGTTGCAATTTTCGCTTAATGACCAATTGGATTTGTTCTCCTTTGTTGGATTTGTTCTACTGAAGATTAAACAGGTAATGGATATAAT
>JAFIRS010005819.1:0-5000 GCA_018342105.1 Gonioctena quinquepunctata | reverse complement strand
TCAGATATCTCGTAGTGCTAATACCTATCGGCAAGTACAAAAATGTGAAAAGCATCAAATTATAGATGGTGACACCTATAATCTGTGCGGTGAAGCTTAGACCTGTTAACGTGGAATTTTAATGACACGAAATTTCGTGCACATCAATAGGTCACCAACGCATAGGCCAATCCAAGACACCGATACTCGTACTCCTAGTGCGTTCTGAGTAACGCAAAACAAATTACGAGAATAAGAGAAATCTTCCACGAATCAAAGAGAGCCCACCCATGAAATTTGACTCTTTAAAATCCAATTGTCCCGTGTGTCGGTTGTTAAAATGGTTGAATGTATTACTATATATCAATCTCATTCGAATATAGTGATGGAAACGGGTGAGAAGCGGACCAGTTGGAGTCGGAATGTCATCTGCATTATTGGTATATATCTCTCAACATAGTTATTTCATTTTTGATCCTCAAATATTGCCAATATGTATGGTAATGTATTAGCATATATTTTTTGTTTCGGGGATGGACATCGAAATGATGAAACAATCCACTCAAAGATGAATCGAATATGACCTGTGTATTGAAATATTGAGCCATAATGTGGTGGAAGCTAATCAGGATAATTATAAGTTGTTTGATTTCATGGAACTATGTGGTATGCGGGATATTCTCTTGTGGAGATTTATAGAAGTGAAAACTTGGAGCAAGGGTTGTGTTAGAAGTGATAAATTATAATATGTGAAATAATACATCAAAGCTCGACATTTATCATGATTTAAGTTTCTAATTCAGTGCACTGAACGCTTGTATTATCAGCTTCCATCAAGTTGCTCAGGGTATACTGTGCCTTGATTACGGTTGGAAATACATATACATACCCGTGAAGAAATACCCGGAAAAGACATGATTGTTTGCCTGCAAGACTATCAAAATAAACTCCAATGTAGGTTATTCATATTCATCTTTTGAAATGAACTTTATGAAGTCAATAAAAGCGATAAAGTTCCACCAAAAGTTATATAACCAATCGATTTCATCAAGGATATTATGAGTAAGATGGTGAATTGACCAATCCATTGCATATATTGTTCGATATGTCAACAATTCGAATCCATAGAATGAGTTTGAAGGCTGTTAAAAACTACTATTTATAGCATTCACGTTGTTTTTTTACTCCGTGGAAATCATATGTTTACAACAAATGAATGAGTTATATATAATTGATTGTAATATTATGCACTTGGAAATGATTCCTATATGATTAATACAATCAGATAGATTATATTGAAGTTTTGGATGTTCTTTTCCATAACCTACAGCCTGTTTCATGGTTTCCCAATCATCAGGACGGCTTGTGGTCTCTCAATTTCGTATCAGATATCTCGTGATGCTAATACCTATCGGCAAGTAAAAAAATGTGAAAAGCATCAAATTATGGATGGTGACATCTATAATTCGTGCGGTGAAGCTCAGACCTGTTATGGTGGAATTTCAATGACACGAAATTTCGTGCACATCAATAGGTCACCAACAGATGTCAGCATAGGCCAATCCACGACACCATTAGTCGTTCCCCTAGTGCGTTCTGAGTAACGCAAAACAAATAACGAGGATAAAAGAAATCTGTTACGAATCCAAGAGAGCCCACCATCTCCCCACAGCGTGTTTCATGGTTTCCCAATCATCAGAAAAGAGACCACAAGCCGTCCTGATGATTGGGAAACCATGAAACAGGCTGTAGGCGGATGTTGGGCTCTCTTGGATTCGTAACAGATTTCTCTCATTCTCGTTATTTGTTTTGCGTTACTCAGCACGCACTAGGTGTACGACAATTGGTATCGTGGATTGGCCTATGCTGACATATGTTGGTGACCTATTGATGTGCATGAAATTTCGTGTCATTGAAATTCCACGATATCAGGTCTAAGCTTCACCGCACATATAGGTGTCACTATCTATAACTCAATGCTCTCCACATTTTTGTACACGGCGATAGGTATAAGCACTACGAGATATCTGATACGAATTTGAAAGAGACCACAAGCCGTCCTGATGATTGGGAAACCATGAAACAGGCTGTAGGCGGATGGTGGGCTCTCTGGATTCGTAACAGATTTCTCTTTTTCTTGTTATTTGTTTTGCGTTACTCGGAACGCACTGGGAGTACGACTATTGGTGTCGTGGATTGGTCTATGCTGACATCTGTTGGTGCCCTATTAATGTGCACGAAATTTCGTTTCATTGAAATTCCACGATAACAGATCTAAGCTACACCGCACAGATTATAGGTGTCACTATCTATAATTTGATGCTTCTGACATTTTTGTATTTGCCGATAAGTATTAGCACTACGAGATATCAGATACGAATTCGAAAGAGACCACAAGCCGTCCTGATGATTGGGAAACTTTGAAACAGGCTGTTGGTGGATGGTGGGCTCCCTTGGATTCGTAAAAGATTTATCTCATTCTCGTTATTTGTTCTGCGTTATTTAGAACGCACCAGGAGTACGAATACGATAACAGGTCTAAAGTTCACCACACAAATTAAAGGTGTCACTTTCTATAATTTGATGCTTTTCACATTTTTGTACTTTCCGATGGGTATTAGCACTATGAGATATCTGATACGAATTTTAAAGAGATCACAAGCCGTCCTGATGATTGGGAAACCATGAAACAGGCTGTAGGCGGATGGTGGGCTCTCTTGGATTTGTAACAGATTTATCTTATTCTCATTATTTGTTTTGCGTTACCCAGAACGCACTAGGGTTACGACTATTGGTGTCGTGGATTGGCCTATGCTGACATCTGATGGTGACCTATTAATGTGCACGAAATTTCGTTTCATTGAAATTCCACGATAACAGGTCTGAGCTTCACCGCACAGATTATGGGTGTCACTATCTATAATTTGATGCTCTTCACATTTTTGTACTTGCCGATAGGTATTAGCTATCGATACTAGTCCTTCCTAAGGTCTCAATCTGCCTACGAGAGAACTGAGAATCCGAGGTCGGTTGTGCAGTATTCATCCGGAGTGAGAACTGTGGGTGGTTCGTATAATGAAAATTAAAAAAATAATTATGACTATTGGCCAAATTGGAAGAATACAAAAAATTCAACTACAGTTATAGTTGCAAATAAACATTCAAGGCCTCAATATGGTTACATGAGGGTAAACATATCCTTATTTTGCTCTAATTGCGTAGTTGATCAATGAAAGTTATGAGAAATCCATATAAATTGCGCATAACAATAAAATCAACCATTTACATGCTGAAAATATTGTTATATAGACTCTTTTCCGTAATATATACAATTTCAACTCAGGAGGTGGGGAATTTTCGATGAATATTCGATAATCATATGAATATATAGATAAATAATACTATCTATAATGAAATTCAGTTTTGAGAAGTAAATGTTTTGCGATCTGTTTTGAGAAAAGTGAGTTTTCAAAGTTGATATTGAGAAGTGAATCCTAAGGTATGAGGTGGGAAATTCCACACATCGATCGACAGATAGTGGTCATTCTTTGATCTATGGTTTTTGTGTATAGTGGTATATGTGTCTTTCATTGGATCTGGTGGGTGCGTTAAAGTATTCAATGATTTCGTGTTATAATACAATCGCTTAATTATACTATGAAAATACTGGTACATGGCTCTGGCTTCTGATCGGTTATTTCTTCGAGTAGGTATGTATTCGTTTGTATATAATCTCAAGAGTTAATTTTTAAGAGATAAGGAACATCCTAGCAGATCATGGTATGATTCAATTAGGATTCGACAAGCGCATAATAGTAATTTATGCAATAAGGATCATAAAAATGATCATTATGGTACAAATCGTGAATGATAATGGGCGAGGCGTAGCCGAGTCCGATAACACGACGTGTGCCATAATGATTGTTTATGATTCGTATTTCATACAAAATTTCATCTGATGGCATTTATATTGATACATTTTCGAATAATTGAAAACTGCATTTTCGACATGTCACAATGACAAATATTTTCAAAGGAGTAAGTATATGTGAAGTTTCAAATATTCGTAGGTTAGTGAGCTGTGCTTTGTTATTTCCTTGACAACGTTAGGTTGTAACGGCAATATTTATTTATCTGCTGTCAAACACAATTGTCACGTAGAATTGAATATAATTTGAAAAATAATGAGTGATTCTGAAACTGGTAGTTCATCTTCTGATTTGGAAGAAATGACGTGAAATATCGTGGACTCTTTTTTGCCGGAAAAATCACGGAGTGTATATGAAATAGCGTAATTTTATTATGGTACTTAGTACCATAATGAATTCATTATAGGACTAAGTACCATAATGAGCTTCCTTATGCCATCAATTGAGTGACATAACGTTGTCATTATGACATGCCATCAGATAATAGTATATTAAAGTATAAGTGGATAAAAAGGGCTTTAAAACACGCGCGATTTTTCGAGCACGACGGCGCAGCCGAAGTGCTCGAAATAGAGCAAGTGTTTTTAAGACCAGTTATCCACGAATACTTTACGTTATTTATTTTTATTGGTGCACTTTGAAATCATATATACTGGTAGTATTACTACAAATAATAGAAATAAGAACTAATAATGCTAGAAGGTTGAATTCGTGATGTGACATCAGTATACCTTTCGTTGTCATGGAAATGAGAAAAACATTCATTTGCAATTTGTTACCAAAGATCAACATTTGTTGTCACCAGAGATCAAAAATGAATTATTCTAATATCGATTTTTTGAATAGTGAGGCAGAATCGCGGTTAATACCGCGAAAATCCAGTGATATATATAAAAAAAAATATGAAAAGTTCATCAAATGGATGGAGGAGCACATATAAATGAACGAATTGTGAGTAATATTTTGACGTTACAAGGTACTCCTGTCAGATCAATAATAAAAAATTTGTCATTTAGACTTCACGTTTCTCGATTTGTTGATGTTGTCATGGTTACCTTTGAAAAACGCGCGTTTTAAAGTTCGATTTAAACA